>CANDYM010000457.1:0-13107 GCA_947397865.1 Polietes domitor
AACGTAGCTTGAAAAAAAATGCGGAATATAAAACATACATATGAGCGAACATGGCAAAAGGGTCCAGCTCAAGTGATGAGAAATGCCAAATCTGTCCATAGCGATCAAAATCAAAAGATACTTAGAAGCATTATTATGACGAATTGTTGAATTATTATTTATTTTATATAGTTTATTTTTATTTATTTACTTCATCTATTTAATTTATTCATTTTATTTATTGATTGGTTTGCTCAATTTGATTTATTTTATTGATTTTATAGATTTTATTTTAATTTATCAAATTTCATTTATTTTAATTATTTTGTACTTATTTAATTTTTATTTTATTTTTTATCTTATTATTTCGTATCTATTTATTTATTTATTTAATTAAGAAATGCTTAGAATATTTATTACAACGCGAATTTTTACATTATTATTTATTTTGTTTATTTTATTCATTGTTTCTATTACTTTTATTATATTTTAAATATTTAGTTACTTTATTTTTTGATTTATTTATTTATTTTATTATTTATCTTATTTTATTTACTTAAATTTGTTTTATCTACTTAAATTTATATTATTTATTTTTGATATATAAAATTTATAGTTTCTTAGAGTATTTATTATGACGCGATTTTTTAAATTATTTTTTATTTTGTTTATTTTATTTTTATTTATTAATTTTATTCATTGTTTCTATTACTTTTATTATATTATTTATTTTAAATATTTAGTTACTTTATTTTTTGATTTATTTATTTTTATTATTTTATATTCTTTATTTATTTTATTTACTTAAATTTATTTTATTCATTGGATTTATTTAAATTTATATTATTTATTTTTTATGTTTCATCTATATTATTTGATTTATTATTATTTATTTTAATTGTTTTATATATTTTATTATTTTTTATTTTATTAATTTTAAATTTTTGTTTTGTTTAAAATTCTTTAATTGTTATGATGTGTATAGTTGACCTGTTTGATTTTAATGGTTTGTATTATTGTCCGGCTTAAGGTCTCAAGTAAATGAAAACAAGATCTTGTTTGTTTTATTTTTATACCCTCCACCTCCAGGATGGGGGTATATTCACTTTGTCATTCCGTTTGTAACACCTCGAAATATTCATCGGAGACCCCATAAAGTATATATATTCTGGGTCGTGGTAAAATTCTAAGACGATATAGCCATGTCCGTCTGTCCGTCTGTCCGTCTGTCCGTCTGTCCGTCTGTCTGTTGAAAGCACGATAGCGGCCGAACGAAATGAGCTAGGAGGTTCAAATTTTTCCTAAATGTGTCTTATGGTTGTAGATCGGTTGGGATTGAAAGTGGACGAAATCGGCCCAGAGGGAAAAATTTTTCCCTCACAAGGACTGAAAATACCCCTAATATTTTGTGTATTTCAGCATGTTTTTTGAACATATTAGCTTGTATTTATTTGATATTCGTAATGCGCATTCCCTTTATAGCATAAAAGGCCACCATAGAGTGATTTTTATTTGTAGGGGGCGAAATGGGACAAAAAGGGATAAAAATGGTACCTTTCAAACGACAACAGATAGAAACACGAAATTTGGCGTGTACATTCCTCTAATAGAGTAGATACATAATATTAAAGTATTTTTTTAAAATTCGTACTTTTAAGGGGTTAAATGGGGATAGAGGCATAAAAATAGTACCAACATAACGGCTGCACCTAGAATAGTGAAATTCGATATATACATTCCTCTGATTGCGTAGACACGTAAAATAAAAGAACTTTCCAAAATTCGTACTTTTTGGGTTCAAATGGAAAAAGGGGATAAAAATAGTACCTACCAAATGACAGCAGCTAGAATCATGAAATTCGGAGTATACATTCCTCTGACTGCGTAGACACGAAAAATAAAACGTTTTTTCCAAATTCGTACTTTCAAGGGATACAATGGCTACAGGGGATAAAAATAGTACCAACTAAACGAATACAGCTATGATGAAAATGATGAAATTCAGTGTGTACATCCCTCGAATTGTGTAGATGCGTAAAATAAAGAGATTTTAGATAGTCGTACTCTTGAGGGGCAAAATTGGAAAAAGGGGATAAAAATGGTACCAACAAAATGACCGCTGATAGAATCATGGAATTCGGTGTGTACATTCCTCTGACTGCATAGCCACGTAAAATATTTTTTTCCCAAATTCGTTTGTTGCTTTTACGACAAAAAATGGTAGAATCATGAAGTTGTATTATACTGCGTACGTCAGAGATAAGGTATTTTCAAAATTTATACTTTTGAAATTAAAATAGGATGGAAATACAACCAACCAAACGACTGTAGCTGAAAATACACTCTCTATCCCCCAATATTTAGGGTATTTATGATTGCTCCCTTATATTTACTTTATGAATTGAAGTATTATATCCATTATATATAAGTATACAAATATTGGTAGCTTGGCTTATTAATTAAATTTCTTATTTTCATACAGTTAAAATTTGTTGCGGGCATTCCTCTTGTAGCTTCGAAGCACCACAAAGAAAATAAAAGTTTTAGCGGGTGAAATGGGACAAAAAGAGATAAAATATGGTACCAATGATACGACAACAGCTAGAATCATGAAATTCGGTGTGTACATCCCTCTAATTGCATAGACACGTAAAATAGAGGGATTTTTCGAAATTTGTAATTTTAAGGGATATAATTAAAAAGAGGGATAAAAATGGGACCTACCAAACCGCTGAAGTTGAAATCATGAAATTCGGTGTATACTTTCTGACTATGAAGACTTGAAAAAGGGTTTTTTCGAAATTTGTACATTTGGGCGGAAAATGGGGTGAATGGGCATATCTTTAAAAGTCGACATCCTTTAATCTGCTGGTAATACTGTGGAATGCACTCCGTGGTGGAGGGTATATAAGATTCGGCCCGGCCGAACTTAACGCCTTCTTACTTGTTATTGTTGTTTTTGTTTCGAACGACTTCGTCGATCATCCACAGGTGCGTTACAATTTTAAAAAACAAAACCATCCTTCCACTTTCACAAGTTTTTGTCAAGTTTTTGTCTTTAATTTAATTATTATTATTTTTTGGTCTAAAAAAAAATTAAATTATCGAAGGCTAATTAACATTATTTTTTAATTCATTATATTTATTTTAAATAATTATTTTTTTGAAAACTTTCACGTAAAAAAATTTTAAATTATCGAATGATAAAATACATTATAATTTTTTGATTTAATATATTTATTGAAATAAATAGTTTTTTATGGAAAGGTTGACGCAAAATTTTTAAATTATCGAAAGATAAATAAGATTATTATTTTTAAATTTAATATATATATCTTCACAATCTACTCTTTTTTATTCATCTTGTTTATTTATTAATTATTTAATATATTACTTATTTAAATTATTTATATATTATTTACTTTCATAATTAATATTACTTATTACATAATTAATATTATTTATTTACTCAATAAATTTGAATTATCGTAGAATAATAACACTTTTTTTAGTTTAATATATTTATTTTATTATTAATTTTTTAATCATTATTTTTTAATTTAATATATCTATTTTAAATAATTATTTTTTTTGGAAATTTTGACGCAAAAAAGTTATCGAAAAATAAAAAACATTATTATTTTTTAATTTAATATATACGCATCTTCACAAAAATTTTTAAATTATCGAATGATAGAATACATTATTATTTTTTAATTCAATATATTTATTTAAATAAATAGTTTTTTTATGGAAAGGTTGAGTCAAAATTTTTTAAATTATAGAAAGATAAATAAGATTATTATTTTTAAATTTAATATATATATCTTCACAATCTATTCTTTTTTAATCAACTTGTTTATTTATTAATTATTTAATATATTACTTATTTAAATTATTTATATGTTATTTACTTTCATAATTAATATTACTTATTATATAATTAATATTATTTATTTACTAAAAATTTTTTGAATTATCGAAGAATAATAACACTTTTTTAATTTAATATATTTATTTTATTTTATTATTAATTTTTTAATTATCGAATCATACTATACATTATTATTTTTTAATTTAATGTATTTATTTTAAATAATTATTTTTTTGGAAATTTTGACGCAATAAAGTTATTGAAAAATAAAAAAACATTATTATTTTTTAATTTAATATATATGTATCTTCACAATTTACGATTCCAAGAGCTTTTTATAAATTTTATTTATGTATTATTAATCTTTTATTTTATTATCTATTTAAATTATTTTTTAATTGACTTATTTCAATTCTTTAGTTATTTTATTTAGTTTTTATTTATTTAATTTACTGATTTTTTATTTTATTGTTCATTTTTTACATTATCTATTTTATTTATATTTTATGTGTGTTTATTTGTTTTATTATTTTATTAATTTGATTTATTTTACTTTTTCATTTATTTTACTTTTTATTTATTTTATTAATTTATTTTCCATATTTCATTCAATCTAACCGTTGCATTTATTTAATTATGTTTTAATTTAATTATTTCATTTATTTTTTAGTTTTTTAATTAAATTTATTTATATGTATTACTAAAGTGATTTTTTAAGAGCTTGATAACTTTTTTTAAAAAAAAAACGCATAAAATTTGCAAAATCTCATCGGTTCTTTATTTGAAACGTTAGATTGGTCCATGACATTTACTTTTTGAAGATAATTTCATTTAAATGTTGACCGCGGCTGCGTCTTAGGTGGTCCATTCGGAAAGTCCAATTTTGGGCAACTTTTTCGAGCATTTCGGCCGGAATAGCCCGAATTTCTTCGGAAATGTTGTCTTCCAAAGCTGGAATAGTTGCTGGCTTATTTCTGTAGACTTTAGACTTGACGTAGCCCCACAAAAAATAGTCTAAAGGCGTCAAATCGCATGATCTTGGTGGCCAACTTACCGGTCCATTTCTTGAGATGAATTGTTCTCCGAAGTTTTCCCTCAAAATGGCCATAGAATCGCGAGCTGTGTGGCATGTAGCGCCATCTTGTTGAAACCACATGTCAACCAAGTTCAGTTCTTCCATTTTTGGCAAAAAAAAGTTTGTTAGCATCGAACGATAGCGATCGCCATTCACCGTAACGTTGCGTCCAACAGCATCTTTGAAAAAATACGGTCCAATGATTCCACCAGCGTACAAACCACACCAAACAGTGCATTTTTCGGGATGCATGGGCAGTTCTTGAACGGCTTCTGGTTGCTCTTCACTCCAAATGTGGCAATTTTGTTTATTTACGTAGCCATTCAACCAGAAATGAGCCTCATCGCTGAACAAAATTTGTCGATAAAAAAGCGGATTTTCTGCCAACTTTTCTAGGGCCCATTCACTGAAAATTCGACGTTGTGGCAGATCGTTTGGCTTCAGTTCTTGCACGAGCTGTATTTTATACGGTTTTACACCAAGATCTTTGCGTAAAATCTTCCATGTGGTCGAATAACACAAACCCAATTGCTGCGAACGGCGACGAATCGACATTTCACGGTCTTCAGCAACACTCTCAGAAACAGACGCAATATTCTCATCTGTACGCACTGTACGCATTCGTGTGGTTGGTTTAATGTCCAATAAAGTAAACTGAGTGCGAAACTTGGTCACAATCGCATTAATTGTTTGCTCACTTGGTCGATTATGTAGACCATAAATCGGACGTAAAGCGCGAAACACATTTCGAACCGAACACTGATTTTGGTAATAAAATTCAATGATTTGCAAGCGTTGCTCGTTAGTAAGTCTATTCATGATGAAATGTCAAAGCATACTGAGCATCTTTCTCTTTGACACCATGTCTGAAATCCCATGTGATCTGTCAAATACTAATGCATGAAAATCCTAACCTCAAAAAATCACTCTTTATAACTAATTAATTATTTATTATATTTTTTGAAAAACTTTACTCAAAACGTTTTTAAATTATTGAAAGATAATTTACATTATTTTTTTAATTTTATATATTTATTTTAATTAATTGTTTTTTTTTTTGCAAATTTGATGCAAAAGTTTTCAAATTATCGAAGGATATATGAAATTATTTTTCAATTTAATATATTTATTTTATTTTATTATTTATTTTGTAATTATCGAGTCATATTATACATTATTTTTTTTTTAATTCAATATATTTATTTTAAATAATTATTTTTTGGAAATTATTATTTTTTTTTTAATTTAATATTTAATTTATTTTAATTATTTTTTTTGAAAATTTGATGCAAAGGTTTTCAAATTATCGAAGGATATATGAAATTATTTTTTAATTTAATAAATTTATTTTAATTATTTTTTTAATATTTTCGGAAAAGGTTTTTAAATTATTAATTTTAATTTTATTATAATAACATTAATATTTTTTTGTTTAATATACCTTCATATTTTATCGGAAAAATTGATAATAATTTATTTATTATTTTATTATTTTATTTATTTATTTAAATTTATTTGAATTACTTATATTATTTGATTTAGTTTATTTTATTATTTCATTTTATTTATTTTTTAATTTATGTAATATAAATAAATAAAATATTTTTTATTTTATATATTTTATTTGATTTATTATTATTCTATGAAATTTATTTATTTTACCTGTTTTATTTCATTTAATCATTTTTGTTTTATTTAATTATCTTTTAATTTAGTAATTTTTTATTTATTTTCTAGCCTTTTTACTTTATTTATTTATTTTATATTCACTTTATTAATAATTGTTATTATTTTTGTTTATGTTTTTTAACATTTTCTTAAAAATGTTTAAATTATCGAACGATAATTAACATTATTTTGCCAACTTAATATATTCATTATAATTAACTAATGATGCAAAATTTTTTGAAATTATAATTTCAAAATTGTTGTATCATTAGTTAATTATAATGAATATATAAAGTTGGCAAAATAATGTTAATTATCGTTCGATAATTTAAAAATATTTAAAAAAAAATGTTTCAAAAAAAAACCTAATAATAACAATTATTAATTAAAGTGAATATAACATAAATAAAGTAAAAAATCTAGAAAAGAAATAACTTTTTTAATTTATTGTATTATTTTAGTTATATTTTGAAAAAACGTTTTTAAATTATCGACTGACAATTATCACACTACATTATTTATTTATTTTTTAATTTAACAACCTAGAAGACTTCAAAAAATGTATAAATAGTCGGAAGATTTTTTTTAAACCTTTTTGATAAAATATAGCTGTCTTCAGCCAGGACAATTCCCAGTTCAAATATTTATTTAACATTTAAGACGTTTTTCCGACTTATTTTTTAATTATTATAGACCAGAAATATTTAGAAAAAATAACCGGAGAAATGATTCACATTATTTAGTAATATATTTTTTAATTTACGAAGAATTTAAATATGCATTTCCGAGATTTTAAATGATTTTTTGAATGATTCACATTTTTAGTTATTATTTAATTTAATTTAGAAAAACTGACAAAATTCCTAAAACACTACGAATTCTTTTTAGCTTTTTAATGTAAAATGATACATTTTGTACATTGAAGGGATGTGGAACAACATAACCACTTTTTACTCCTCACTCCTCAAATTTTATTCTTTAATTTAAATATTTTAAATATTTTGAAAATTATTTTTTCTTTATTCCAATTGTTTCCAATTTTTAATATGAAAGATTATCGACAAATATGGTAGCCAATCAATGTCTTCCTTTCTTTGGTTTAAGGCTAACGGCCTTGCTTCTCAGGTTGTAACAAAACTGTGCCAACTTTCACTTGCCGACCTGGCCACTTCAGTTCCAGTTCACTTACGGCCGTGGACAACAAACACATGTATGCGCTTCAAAATTTCGTGGCAAAAACAATTTGGAAAAAGTGTTCGCATGCGAGTTGTTGAATTTTTAACCAACATTTATTTTGAACGTGAACTTTACGTGTTTCTGTTCCGTTTCAAACCGTGTCTTGCTGCGGCACGAAACAAAAGCGCCTGGCTTTAATTTATATAGAAAACGTGCTTATGTGCTTATATTCCATATCCACGACCACATTTTCAACGCTACCCGTATTTCACATGTGGCGAATGTGTTCATAATTTATTTAGAGACTGGAAAGCAAAAAAAGCAGAAAAAACAGAAAGAACCGAAAAGCAAAAAGAAAATAGTATTAAATTTTAATTAAGTACAGCTTTTATGTAAATTATAGAATTGCATGGACACATTTTCTGTTTTCGTTGTTGTTGTCCGTGTTCACATTTTTTCCCCGGTGGGCAGCACAAGCACATGCAAATTTCATAATAACCGTAACCGAAATACATTTAAATAATTGCATTTAAATGAAGACAATATTTTGGTGATCATCCTAAAAGTATGCTTAAAACGGGGGTAAATATGAGTATGAGTAAGTATGCTTTAAATTTGAAGGCAAGATTGAGCCTCAAAATATGCTACGGATATTTACTAAAGTCATTAGAAATGTAGTTTTACAAGTAAATTTGGGCCAGACAATTTTTTTTTGATTGTTGTTGAATATTTGTGCACATTTAGGAAGGAGTTTTTCAAATTTTCTTCATCTCATCACGGTTTTGTCTAAGCAATTGCCGAAGAATTTGCGATAATAAGATAAATCATGATCTTTCCATGTAAATCCCATATTACTAATAAGATCAATCATGAAGTTTCTGAATATAAAAAATACAAAATAATACAAAAATAAAATAAAAATAAATAATAAATAATAAAACAACACCACCAGTTTTTTCATGGCCTCAAGCTGAATTAATCGATAAGAAAATTAAATAATTTTTCACATTCACTTCAGGTGTCCTATCAACATTTTCTTTAAATTTTGTTAGCAAAAGTCAACCACAACAACTTTAATTTAGTCTTCAGTTCAACTCAGTCCAATTGCTGTCTGTCACCGTTACCGCCCACTGGCCTCCTGGCCTCCTGGCCACCTAAGGCGCATCGACAGCCAGCCCCCTGAGAAATGTTCACATGCACTTTAGAAAATAAAACCAATTTAAAGTTTTGCCTCCCTACAAACATTTGTTAACATATCACCAGCAGTTTTTTCCCTCTCTCTCTCTCTCTATGTTTTCTTTTCGCATTTTTTGCTGGCCAAAAAACCAGAAAACTTAGAGGAAAAACTCATAAATTTTGTTGCCATGGATTTCGCCCACCAAACTACTGAAGAGAAAGAGAAAAGAAAATAAGAAAAAAATACGAAAAACTTTTTGCCTCTAACAGCCAAATAGAAGAAATATCACTACCCCTAACACCCCAGAAAATTGGCTCAAAACTCCAGCACACACTCACACAGGCATAACTAAACCTCTAAACACTTTCTAAAACCACAGAAAATACTATCAAGCGAAATAGAAATATATGTATGTAAAACTTTCACCACCAAAAGAAAAAAAATATTTTTTACGATCTGCACGCCAACAACATCACATCAACAACAAATCGGCCCACCCAAATTGGCGCTGTTTGTGAATGTGATTTGTGTGTGTGCCTGAGTGTGTGAACAATTTTCAAAATAAAAATAAAAACAACAGAAAAATCTGTTTTTCCCAAAGCGACCCGTTTTATATCGCAGTTTGAAGAAGACATATCTGCCAAGGCGAACACATAAAACACTGGTAGCTGCGTAAGTATGTGTGTGTGTGAATCTAAGGATTATTAGTATGTGCCTGTGTGTGTGGAACTGTGAATGTGCGTGCGTGCGTGCATGTGTATGTTTGTGCTGTAACCGAGAACGTGCATAAACTTTCAAGATCCTCGGGGGAAAAATAGACACATAACCAGAATAATCAAAAGCCCTAAGTACATGTACGAAATCCGAGAAGTCCAGCAAAAGGATCCAGCATAAAATTTCAGTTTAAATTGAATTAGAAGAGCCAATTCAAAAATGGCCAAACCCAAGTCTTAAAAACAATGTTCATCCAACATCGAAATCTCTGAATTGAGGCTATAAATTAAAATCTATTGATAACTAAGATAAAATTTATATATTTCTTGATATCCTAATAAAATTAAGAATAATTTTTTGAATGAAAGAAAGAGAAAATTAATTTTTTTATTTGAGCGCTTAAATATTTCTTTCTTAAAATAGCTTTTAAAGAAATTGTATTTTTATCACTGTTAAACTGAAAAAATATATAAAAAATATATATATATATATATATTTTTTTTTTCATTGAGAAGAATACATACACAAACTTTCGCAAAAATCGCAAATCGCAGATATCGAGGTCAAACATTATACCACTTCACATGAAATGTCTCATACATATTAGCTTGAATAATTCATAACATGTTGACTTCAAATGTTCGTCGTTGGGCGCCATTAATCGAAGAGATGAGTCTTATACAAATAGAACACTTATGATTACACTTTTATCCATCTTTTTCAAGGACCGTCTCTATTATTTTCTGATCTATTTTGGTGTTCTAAATCCAAAAACGATACAAAAAATTATGGATGATTATTTTTATTAAAATTCCAATTCGTCGAAAGTATCTTCATACCTTCTACTATAATTTTGGGGGTATGAGTATATGTTCGATCATGTCAGCTTATACGTTAAATAAAATAAATAAATAGATGAGGCAACAAACAACAAGTAAAAACGGCGGTAAGTTCGGCCGGGCCGAAATTTTTATACCCTCCACCATGGATTGCAGTCCACTGAGGCTGTCGATTTTCATAGAAGTCAATATTACAGGAAAATATATAATTTTTTTAATATAGCCAAACCAAAACAAATACAACAAATTGAAAACATAATTTTCTAAATTCATGCATATAATATTTTTATTATTTCAAACCACGCTTATAAGGCAAGGCTACCAATACCTTTACATATCGAAATAATACTTCAAGTCAATTCAAAAAATAAATATGAGCGCCCCGGTAGTCGAGTTGGTAGCGTGCTCGGTTATCAGCGTGGGGGTTGTGGGTTCGATTCCCACCAGAGGCTATGGTCTGTCGCTGCAATAATTAGCTAAAATGGTCTTAGTCACCCCGGCTCAATCCCTGGACCTAAAATTAGAATATAAATTTACTTTGTATTGTAATTCATAATAAATAAATAAAAAAATAAATAAATATAAATATATATATTTATATTTTCAAAAAGTTTAAATACCATAAATATTGCTAGATAGTGGGTGCTGCAGTGGTTTACATTTCCATTCTATTTTGATTCTAAAAGTACAAATTTTGTAAATCCATTATCTGACGTACACAGTGTAAAATAACTTAATTTCATGATTCAACCAATTTTTGCCGTAAAAGTAAAAAGTACGAATTTGGAAAAAAAAACTTTTTATTTTGCGTGTCTATGCAGTCAGAGAAAGAGCTGGACTTTATAAAATCTCTTTATTTTACGTGTCTACGCAATTAGAGGGATGTATACTCCGAATTGCATAAATTTAGCTGCGGTCATTTGGTTGGTACTATTTGTATCCCCTTTTTCCATTTTAACCCCAAAAAGTACGAATTTCGAAAAATTCGTCTATTTTCCGTGCCTACGCAATCAGAGGAATGTATATACCGAATTTCATTATTCTAGGTGTAGCCGTTTGGTTGGTACAATTTTTATCCCTCCGTACCAATTGTATCCCTTGAAAGTACGAATTTGGAAAAAACCATTTGTTTTTCATATCTACGCAGTCAAAGGAATGTATACTCCGAATTTCATGACTCTAGATGCGGTCATTCGGTTGGTACTATTTTTATCCCCTTTTTCTATTTTGACCCACAAAAGTACGAATTTCGAAAAATCAGTTTATTTTCCGTGTCTACACAGTCAGAGGAATGTATACTCCGAATTGCATGACTCTAGCTGCGGTCATTTGGTTGGTACTCTTTTTATCCCCTTTTTCCATTTTAACCCCAAAAAGTACGAATTTTGAAAAATATGTATATTTTACTTTTCTATGCAATCAGAGGAACGTATACACCGAATTTCATTATTCTAGGTACAGCCGTTTGGTTGGTACCATTTTTATCCCTCTGTTCCCATTTTACCCCTTAAAAGTACGAATTTGGAAAAAAATACTTTTATATTATGTATCTACTCAATTAGAGGAATGTTTCTAGCTGTTGTCGTTTAATATGTATCATTTTTATCCCTTTTTTGCCCCATTTCACCCCCTACAAATAAGAATCGCTTCATGGTGCACGTTTTTGCTATAAGGTGAATGCGCATACCAAATATCAAGCAAATATAAACAGACACATTCAAAAAACATGCTTAAATACGCTAACATATTAGGGATTATTATGAGTATTTTAACTCCTTGTGAGGGAAAAATTTTTCCCTTTGGGCCGATTTCGCCCCGTTTCCCAACCGATCTACGACTATAAGACGCATTTATGGAAATTTTGAACGTTCTAGCTCCTTTCGTTTAGATGCGAACGTGCTTTCATCGAGTAATCAGTTTTTCATTATCTGTCGAGTTTCCTTTTAAAAGGACATCGAAGTTGCAAAGGATGTGTCCCCTTTCATTAATTTTTAACGTTTTTGTGCAAGTCATATTATCACAATATAGGTGTCAAACAATTAAGGAGAATATCTGTTAAATATACTTCAAATTCAAATACTTTCATGGGCAATTATTACACTGTCTGACAGCCATATCACACTTTCAGCAGATGATATAAATATGAAACTGCAGGTGAAAAGCAGTTAATGGGCGTTTTTAGTTTTTCATTTCCTCATCTTGTAGCCCCTTACATAGTTCCAAAGGATGCAATTTTACAAAAATTATTTTAAATACCTATTCCCACCCTATGATAACACTACTAGTGGCAAATTAAAGAGTAGAATAATAGTAGAAAAATACTTCAAAATTCATGATTCTATCTGTATTAATTCAGCATTAACAACCATTTGAAGTTTACCTCATAATTTATTTAGTTTATTCATATTCCACTTTCGTTAATGGTCGTTAATCGTAAACTACTAGAAATAGAAGCTAGCAATTTGAAGTATTTTTAGCACATTTCTTTAATTGGCATTTATATCGATATCATAGGGTGCGAATAAGTAATAAAAATAATTGTCGATAAATTGTATCCTTTGGAACTTTGTAAGGGGCTACATGATGAGGAAATGAAAAACTAAAA
>CANDYM010000458.1:0-178091 GCA_947397865.1 Polietes domitor
GGGAGAAGTGTTTGGTATTCTGCGGCGCGTGATGTTTAGTATTCCTTTCGCGCGAACAACAACTATTGGCCCCCAACCATCCACCATCCACCCATTGTCCTTTAATGTGACGAACACAATGTGAAAGCAAAGTGAGGAAGAGTAACGTTCATTGCTTTCACACCCACTTCCGTAGCCGTAGAAAGTTTAGGTTTGATACACTTTGTCAATCAACTCGTTTTTTCTATTGGAATTTCATAATTAATTATAAAATCTACAACAAGTACACAGCAAACCATCTTGGAAGGGTTTTCGGTTAGAAGCTCTGCCTTTGATTGCACCAGGGCCCAACTTTCATTCCTTTTTCTTACTTAGCTAAATGTGATGTTATTGTGTGCGTATATAAACATCAAGAAGTTTGCACTAGTTTACAAGAGATTACGAAGAAGAAAATTATGTATGTTGTATATTAGGGATAATTGAAAATATGTTTTTAGAGGAGATTCTATAACGTTATATGGGCGTGGCTGTTTATGTTGACAGTATTTAGTGTAATCAAATAGTTTTAAAATTTAAAAGAAACTTGATTTTCCCGTTCTTATGCCCAACTATTTTAGAATAATTTCCATTTTGAAATTAAGAAGAGTTTAGGAATTTGTAGAAATATATATATAAGTATGTGTAGATAAACTCCTTATTTAATTGGTAGAGGGCCATAAAACCACATTTCTATAATCTTCTCTCTAGAGACTTAAATGTGTTTCTACAAATGTCCATATGGGTGCCGAAATTCATGCAGTGTTCAAATTTGTCTCACCTTCGAAGCATAATGGTTGTAATCTAGTGTAATAGTCGTTGTGGAATAATTGATACTTAACGTTAACATTTTGCACAGAAATTAGGTCACGTTAAGTTAAATTCAGCAAAAAACATTTTCATTCATTCAGCTTTTAAACATTAAAACATTTAAAATATTCGAAACACACATTTGTAAACATGGAGAGAGGAAATAAATTGCAACGATACAAAATTAACTAAATTTGTTGAGGTTTTAGCGTTGATGGTGTGACGCAGACCATTAGCTATGTTTGAAACTATTTCCATAAACTCCGGCAACGGATACCAAAGTATGTCTATTTACATACAAACAAATCAATTACAAATTTAAATAAATTACAAACAATAATTATGTACAAGAACGAAACGAATAATTTTAGAGGGACGGGGATGGGAATAAAAACAATTTTCAGGATATATTTATAAGCTCAATGGCCGAATATTCATATGAATCAATTTGAAAATGTCAAATGAAAACAAGTAAGGAAAGGCTAAAGTCGGGCGGGGCCGACTATATGATACACTCCACTTTCTATCCGAATATAATTTAATTCGGTGAAAAAGTGAAAACGGGAAGAATTTTTGTATCCTGTAAACGTATGTGTTTGACAAAAATGATTTAACATTTAAAGGACATTTGTATGGGGGTATGTTGAAATCTGGAACGAAATATAATATGTATAGTTTGGCCAACATTTGGGAACAACATTTGTATTTGGGCTATATCTAAATCTGAACCGATCTTACCCTCTTTCACCATAGGTTTTTTACTTGGATTATAAGCTGTTGTGCCAAATTTAAATAAAATCGAGTACAAAATGTGGTTTCTAAAGCGACAAAAGTCAAATCGGGAGCGACATTTGTATGGGGGGCTATATCTATATTTGAACCGATCTTACGTAATTTCTGTATATGTGTTTCTAGTTGGATTATAAGATGTTGTCCCAAATTTAAAGAAAATCGAGTACAATATGTCAAATCGGGAGCGACATTTGTATGGGGGCTATATCTAAATCTGAACCGATCATACCTAATTTCTGCATATAGAAACACATATGCAGAAATTAGGTATGATCGGTTCAAATTTGGATTAAAAGATGTTGTGCCAAATTTAAAGAAAATCGAGTGCAATATGTGGTTTCTAGAGCGGAACAAGTCAAATCGGGAGCGACATTTGTATGGTGGCTATATCTAAATCTGAACCGATCTTACCTAATTTCTGCATAGATGTTTATAGTTGGATTATAGATGTTGTGCCAAATTTAAAGAAAATCGAGTACAATATGTCAAATCGGGAGCGACATTTGTATGGGAGCTATATCTAAATCTGAACCGATCATACCTAATTTCTGCATATGTGTTTCTAGTTGGATTAAAAGATGGTGTGCCAAATTTAAAGAAAATCGAGTGCAATATGTGGTTTCTAGAGCGGAAAAAGTCAAATCGGGAGCGACATATGTATGGTGGCTATATCTAAATCTGAACCGATCTTACCTAATTTCTGCATAGATGTTTTTAGTTGGATTATAAGATGTTGTGCCAAATTTAAAGAAAATCGAGTGCAATATGTGGTTTCTAGAGCGGAAAAAGTCAAATCGGAAGCGACATTTGTATGGTGGCTATATCTAAATCTGAACCGATCTTACCTAATTTCTGTATATGTGTTTCTAGTTGGATTATAAGATGTTGTACCAAATTTAAAGAAAATCGAGTACAATATGTCAAATCGGGAGCGACATTTGTATGGTGGCTATATCTAGATCAGAACCGATATGCCTCAATTTAAGTAGCGTTCGTCCTTGATACACAAAACTTATTTCTGCCAATTTTTGTTAAGATCGGACTATAATTGCGACCTGTAATTTGATTACACCAATAGCTAAATCGACTCAGAAAGTGATTCTAAGTCGATCGGTATACTTAACAATGGGTCTATCTCGTTTCCATTTTGGTGTTACAAACAAATGCACAAATACATAATACTCTCGTGGAGTGTATAAATACAATCGCTCTAAAAATGTGCAGGAAATTAATTGCAATTGGCATAACATTTCCATCGAATGAGCGTTGAACGTTTTATTCACGTCTAATATCGATGAGCATTAGATATGAATGTATACATATTAGGGTGGGTTTATTTGCGCTTTTTATCATTCGGATAGGAGAATTATTTACTTATAAGTTCATGTATTTAATTTTTCACCCTATTTTCACGGGTCAGAAATCATGATGTCATGAGTAATAAATGTGGCCATGCCATGTAAATAAATTTGCATTCTATAAAATATAGACGCAGAAAGGCCTTGCTATTGATTTCTCTTGTCAAAATACCTGTGCCGATTTGTCATTAGAGTCAACGGTACGTTTTTTGACATCACTAACTTGTATTTTTGAAACTTTTTTGAATCCCGCTCAAATAAAGTTGCTTTAATTACACTGTGGAAAAAAACCAAAGTTCCGACATCAGATTGTGATTGAAGGGCTATAAAAATATTCGTGTATCGGAGTTTTGATGGTCATTTTAGATGGGTGTCAATATTTTCCCCTTTTGTACATTCTTATCGGCACACAATCGGCACATTTTAAGTGTAGGATGCATTCCGATCATAATTAATGAAATTATAACTGCTTTATTATTTAAATATTGAAAATTCAAGCTCGAGGCCAATTTTATTATGTTCTTTATTTTTTAACCAATATTTCTATTCATGAACATCATCAGGGAATAAAGTAAAAAATCAAAAAACACCACTACACGTAAGAATCCAATAAGCGACGGAACGAGACGTAGATTTAATACGTGTAGTGTTGTTTTTTGATTTGTTACATTATACACTGATACGTTTAATATATATATACTTCAAGTTAATTAAAAAAAAATAAATTTTCTAATATTTATATTTTCAAAAAAGCTTAAATACCACAAATATTGGAAGGTATTGGGTGCTACAGTTGGTTCTATTTCCATTCTATTTGAATTCCAAAAATATAAATTTTGAAATTCCATTATCTCAAGTACATAGTGCAAAAACCATTTCTTCGTGATTCCACCAATTTTTGCCGTAAAATTTTGCATTTGGAAAAATCTTTTTATTTTGCATGTTTATGCAGTCAGAGGAATGTATACACCGAATTCCATAATTCTAGCTGCGGCCATTTGGTTGGTATCATTGTAATCCCCTTTTTCCAATTTTACCCCTTCAAGAGTACGACTACACAATTAGAGGTATACACCGAATTTCATCATTCTAGCTGTATTCGTTTAGTTGGTACTATTTTTATCCCCTGTACCCATTTTATCCCTTGAAAGTACGAATTAAAAAAAAACTTGTCTACGCAGTTAGTGGTCTTTTGGCTGGTACTATTTTTATTCCCTTTTTTCCATTTGAACCCCAAAAAATACGAAAAATCCATTTATTTTACGTGTCTACGCAACCAGAGGAATGTAATTTTAGGAATGTTATTTTAGGTGCAGCCGTTTGGTTGCTACCATTTGTATCACTCTATTCCCATTTTATGTATCTAATTAATTAGTGGAATGTACACACAAATTTCGTGTTTCTAGCTGTTGTCGTTAGATATTTTCCATTTATATCCCTTTTTGTCCCATTTCACCTCCTACGAATAAAAATCGTTTTATGGTGCAAGGTTTTGTAATCGGGTTAAAGCCCATACCCAATATCAAGTAAGAGCAAGCAGACATATTGAAAAACAAGTAAGGAAAGGCTAAAGTCGGGCGGGGCCGACTCTATGATACACTCCACTTTCTATCAGAATACAATATAATTCGGTGAAAAAGTGAAAACAGGAATGATTTTTGTATCCTGTAAATGTATGTGTTTGACAAAAAATTTTAAATCGGAAAGGACATTTGTATGGGGGTATAGTGAACCCTGGAACGCAATAGGTGAAATATAGTCTTATAGTTTGGCCAAAATCGGTTAAACTTTTGGGAGCAACATTTGTATTTGGGCTATATCTAAATCTGAACCGATCATACCTATTTTCACCATAGGGCTTCTTACTTGGATTATAAGCTGCTGTGCCAAATTTAAAGAACATCGAGTACAATATGTCGTTTATAGAGCGGAAAATGTCAAATCGGGAGCGACATTTGTATCTGAACCGATCTTACCTAATTTCTGCATATGTGTTTCTAGTTGGATTATTTGATGTTGTGCCAAATTTAAAGAAAATCGAGTACAATATGTCGTTTATAGGGCGGAAAATGTCAAATCGGGAGCATCATTTGTATCTGAACCGATCTAACCTAATTTCTGCATAGGTGTTTCTAGTTGGTTTATAAGATGTTGTGCCAAATTTAAAGAAAATCGAGTACAATATGTGGTTTCTAGAGCGGAAAATGTCAAATCGGGAGCTTCATTTGTATGGGGGCTATATCTAAATCTGAACCGATCTTGCCTAATTTCTGTATATGTGTTTCTAGTCGGATTATAAGATGTTGTGCCAAATTTAAAGAAAATCGGGTACAATATGTGGTTTCTATAATGTCAAATCGGGAGTGAAATTCATATGGGGGCTATAACTAAATCTGAACCGATTTGCTTCAAATTAAATAGGTCCAAAAAACTTACTTGTGCCAATTTTTGTTAAGATCGGACTATAATTGCGACCTGCAATTTGATTACAACAATAGATGGACAGGCAGACGGACATTGTCAATCAGAAAGTGATTCTAAGTCGATCGGTATACTTAACAATGGGTCTATCTCGCTTCCTTCTGGGTGTTACAAACAAATGCACAAAGACATAATACTCTCGTGGAGTGTATACACGTGCTTAAATACTCTAAAATATTAGGGGTTATTATGGTTTTTTTTTAGTCTTTGTATGGGAAAATTTTTTCCCTTTGGGCCGATTTTGCCCAGTTTTAATCCCAACCGATCTACGACTATAAGACGTATTTATGTAAAATTTGGAACTCCTAGGTCCTTTCGATTATATGCTAGCGTGCTTTCAACAGACGGACGGACAGATGGCCGGACGGACATGGCTAGATCTTCTTAGAATTTTATGACAATGAAGAATATATATATATACTTTATAGGGTCTCAAGTCGATATTTCAAGGTGTAATCCTTGGGTCCTTAAACGCAGTGGTGTGTGTACCCAAATGTTCAATGCATTTTATAATATTTCTTCTTGGACATCAAAAATGGGGAATTTTCCAAATCACACCTGAGGTATTCAGAAAGTATAAGAATATTCAACTCTGTTCAAAAATGGATTGTATACCTTCCACTGGGGTATTATGCCTTTGTGCATTTGCTTTTAACACCCACAAGGAATGGAGTTATACTTTCTGGGTCGATTTAGCAATGTCCGTCTGTCCATCTATTGTCAAACTACTGGTAGCAATTATTGTCCGATCTTAACAAAAATTGGCACAAGTAAATTTTGTGGATCAAGGACGAACGCTATTTAATTTGAAACAAATCGGTTCAGCTGGAGATATACCCCCCATACAAATGTCGCTCCCGATTTTACTTTTTCCGCTCTAGAAACCACATATTTTATCGGATTCTCTTAAAATTTGGCACAACACCTTATAATCCAACTAGAAATACCTGTGGTGAAAGCGAGTAAGATGGATTCAGATTTAGATACAGCCCCCGTACAAATGACGTTCCCGATAAGACTTTCTTCGATATAGAAACCACATATTATACTCCAGCTAGCAATATCTATGGTGAAATTGAGTAAGATCGGTTCAGATGTAGCCCTCAACAAATGTTGCTCCCAAATGTTTATCTGATTATATATTACCTTGAAACATACATTATGAGAGTGGGTCACAATGGTCCATGAGTAGGACCTATCCTATCCGATTTCACTTTTTAACGACTTGAATTACAATGGACTAAAAAGTGGAGGGTATCAAATAGTCGCCCGTTCGACTTAGGTCTTTCCTTACGTGTTTATTAATATTTTCTTCATATATTCACGAACGAAACTACAAAATCAATTTATTTTACATATCGCCCACTATCTGGAGCCCAACAAATTATTTCTATGAAAAAATCTTTGCGATTTTTTCTTTGTTGGACTGTTACCTATATATTTACTACTGTCGATCAGGCCATGATGCCATTAATGGTCCGTCCACACAACTCAACATTTTTAATGGGATAATTTCAAGTACTATCAGTGTTATGAACATTTTTCATTATTTATTGACGTACATAAGATATTTTTCAATGGCAACATTTCTTTCGCCATAGAAATATTTAAAAACACTCTACAATTTTGAAATACTACTTCTATAATGCGAAATATGATGCTAATAAAGCCAAAATAAATTGCAAATTGGAATATAGCATTTTGGAAATTTAAAAATTTTATTTTTCCATTTTTGCACTTAGAATGATGGTACACATTCTACTGGAAGTTTGTACTTGGGATTCAATTTCTCTATAGGAAACAAGGAATGTTGTGAATTTCAAACCAAGGGTAATGTCGTTATGTTTAGGTGAAATATAACATAATGTGGCATATATGATGAGCATGGATTGACTGCAATAAGTACCTTGTACCTTATACCTCATGCAATGTTATGGTTTTCATAACAATACACAAACACGTTCGGGCAGTTACATCTCCCTTACCAAAGGTCCATGCTAGCATCATTTCTATATCGTCCCCCACCATCAATCAAGAACTGTCGTCTCCATTTATAGACCACATTTAATAGATAATCACTAACCACTAATGACCATAAATCATCTTTCTTGTCCATTTACTGAGCTCACGATAATTTATAGGTCTCCAGGTTGATCTTATTTTTTAAACTGAAAACTTTTCCTTTCCGTTCTACTTCATCCCAGCGCTGGTATGTTAGGTTGGGGGGTTTGTTAGCTCGAAAAACAAATGCACAAGTAGCGTAATTCTTCACATTTACATACAGAACGTTTCCGTTTGGAAATATGTTTCCTTAATTAGTCCATTAGAGTGCCTTTATCATCCGCTTCGGCTCCCCCCTCCACCCGCCAACCATCCTGTGCCACCTTCGCCGACCCAAGCAATGTTTTGTTCTAAATACATAGGGAAAGTTATACGAGATGTGCTACAAAAAAGTTGTGCTATTAAAAATAATTTCCCATAAAAGTTTAACTTTTCCGTTGTGTGTTGGTTGGTTGGTTGGCTCAAAGCTAAAACTACGAACAAGTTATACTTTCATTTGTGACAGGACTACAAAAACCCAACGGGCCAAAGAGAAACTAATCCTCTGAGCAATGCAAACGATTGAAATAAAAAGGTATAAATGAAGGTATTGTGTGCTAGATTGGTGGGCTTTGGCAAACAAGTACATGGCAACACTGTTTCAATGCAGCAGCGGGGTATTAAAAACTTTCGGCGTTTTTAGCTAATGCAGTTGTGAACCCATTTAGAAGTTGTTCGTGTAGCCTCAAGCAACAGGGTAGGAAAATTTATGTTTGGAGTA
The DNA here is from genome assembly GCA_947397865.1 of Polietes domitor. NCBI lineage: Eukaryota > Metazoa > Arthropoda > Insecta > Diptera > Muscidae > Polietes > Polietes domitor. The sequence goes on from CANDYM010000458.1 coordinate 8,278, forward strand.
AATCGTACAGGATATTGTGGGCCTTTTTGGACCATATCATTGGTACAGAGGGGGCCTTTAAACATTTTTCATATGGAAAAATCAAATTTCAATATTTAATATTTGTGCAACTCGAAGCTCTTATCACATCTTGGGTGTTAGCTCTTTGTTTGCTTGACTCTTCCCCGTCCACACTTCTCCAATTCAATAAAATTAAATTAATAAAATTCCTTCCACTTTTTTATACCCTCCACCTGCTTGTCATTCCGTTTGTAACACCTTGAAATATCGACCTAAGACCCTATAAAGTATATATATTCTTGATCGTCAGAAATCGGCCCAAAGGAAAAATTTTCCCTCAGATGGACTAAAAATACCCATAATAAACCCTAATATTTTAGAGTATTTAAGCTTGTACTCACATGCTATTGGGTGTGCGCATTCCGCATACAACACAAACATGCACCATAAAGTGATTCTTATTCGTAGGGCATAAAATGGGGAAAAAGGGATAAAAATGGTACCTATCAAACGACAACAACTACAAAGACGAAATTCGATGTGTATATTCCTCTAATTGAGTAGACACATAAAATAAAAGTATTTTTTACAAATTCTTATTTTCAGGGATAAAATGGGAATAGAGGGATAAAAAAATGGTACCACCAAACGGCTGCACCTAGAATAATGAAATTCGGTGTATACATTCCTCTGATTGCGTAGACACGTAAAATAGAAGGATTTTTCGAATTTCGTACTTTTTGGGGTTAAAATGGAAAAAGGTGATAAAAATAGTACCAACCAAATGACCGCAGCTATAGTCATGAAATTCGAAGTATACATACCTATGACTGCGTAGACACGAAAAATAAAAGGTTTTTCCAAATTCGTACTTTTAAGGCATAAAATGGGAATAGAGGGATAAAAATGGTACCAACCAAACGGCTGCACCTAGAATAATGAAATTCGGTCTATACATTCCTCTGATTGCGTCGACACGTAAAATAAACTATCTTTTCGAAAGTCGTACTTTTTGGGGTTAAAATGGAAAAAGGGGATAAAAATAGTACCAACCAAATGTCCGCAGCTAGAGTCATGAAGGAGTATGTATTCCTCTGAATACGTAGACGCGAAAAATAAAAGGTTTTTTCCAAGTTCGTACTTTTAAGGGATAAAATGGGAATAGAGGGATAAAAATAGTACCAATCAAACAGCTGCACCTTGAATAACACAGTGCAACACGAAAAAAAATAACCATATACGGACACCGCTACATGATAAAAGACCAAAAAAAAAGACCCGTGTTTTTTTTCCCCCCCAAAGTCATGCACTTTTTTTATGGGCCCCCAGAGATTTGAGGCCTCGGTGTAATTTTTGGAAAAAAGTGATCATATTCTCAGGCTCATATCTTGCAAACCGTTCGGAATTTTGATTTACTCTCTGAGGCAAAGTTCTAGCTCTTGTCATAAAGAACAAAAATTGTGAACATATAAAATCAAAAAAACTTCATCTTCAAGGTCAAAATCGCAAAACGGTTTGCTACCTATGGACCTGAACAGGGCAAAAAAGGAAAAAATCTAATTTTTGGAAAATTTTTCACTTTTGCGGCTACCTAAGCGCTACCTAAACGGTGTTAAGAATAATTCCTAGGAAGTTCATATGTTCTAGAAAGTTGTTTATTGAGATCTTAGGTACATTTTTGTAGTTGATTGTTTCCCTGAATTTTCAGCGGTTTGCTACCTATGGACCTGAACAGGGGAAAAAAGGTTAAAAAAAATCGAATTTTTTTAAGTTTTTTGCGATTTTGACCTTGAAGATGAAGTTTTTTTGATTTTATATGTTCACAATTTTCTTTATGACAAGAGCTAGAACTTTGCCTCAGAGAGTAAATCAAAATTCCGAACGGTTTGCAAGATATGAGCCTGAGAATATGATCACTTTTTTCCAAAAATTACACCGAGGCCTCAAATCTCTGGGGGCCCATAAAAAAAAAGTGCATGACTTTGGGGGGAAAAAAAACACGGGTCTTTTTTTTTGGTCTTTTATCATGTAGCGGTGTCCGTATATGGTTATTTTGAAATGACTTCAAAAATGTTGCACAGTGTAATGAAATTTGGCGTATATATTCCTCTTATTGCGTAGACACGTAAAATAAACTGTTTTTTCGAAATTCGTACTTTTTGGGGTTAAAATGGAAAAAGGGGATAAAGTCATGAAATTCGGAATATACATTCCTATACTCTATACATTCCTCTGATTGCGTAGACACGTAAAATAAACGATCTTTTCGAAATTTATACTTTTTGGGGTTAAAATGGAAAAAGGTGATAAAAATAGTACCAACCAAATGACCGCAGCTAGAGTCATGAAGGAGTATACATTCCTCTGAATACGTAGACACGAAAATAAAAGTTTTTTTTCAAGTTCGTACTTTTAAGGGATAAAATGGGAATAGAGGGATAAAAATAGTAACAATCAAACGGCTGCACCTTGAATAATGAAATTTGGTGTATATATTCCTCTGATTGCGTAGACACGTAAAATAAATGAATTTGTCGAAATTCGTTCTTTTTGGGGCTTAAATGGAAAAAGGGGATAAAAATAGTACCATCCAAATGACCGCAGCTAGAGTCATGATATTCGGAGTATACATTCCTCTGACTGAGTAGACACGGAAAATAAAAGGGTTTTTCCAAATTCGTACTTTCAAGGGATAAAATGGGAATAGAGGGATAAAAATGGTACCAACCAAACGGCTGCACCTAGAATAATGAAATTCGGTGCATATATTCCTCTGATTGCGTAGAAACGTAAAATAAATGAATTTTTCGAAATTCGTACTTTTTGGGGCTTAAATGGAAAAAGGGGATAAAAATAGTACCATCCAAGAGTCATGAAATTCGGAGTATATACATTCCTATACTCTATATATTCCTCTGATTGCGTAAACACGTAAAATAAACGGATTTTTTAAATTCGTACTTTTTGGGATTATAATGGAAAAAGGGGATAAAAATAGTACCAACCAAATGACCGCAGCTAGAGTCATGAAGAAGTATACATTCCTCTGACTGCGCAGACAAGAAAAATAAAAGGTTTTTCCAAATTCGTACTTTCAAGGGATAAAATGGGTATAGATATTCGGTGTATATATACCTATGATTGCGTAGACACGTAAAATCAACTGACTTTTCGAAATTCGTACTTTTTGGGGTTATAATGGAAAAAGGCGATAAAAATAGTACCAACCAAATGACCGGAGCTAGAGTCATGGAATTCGGAGTATACATTCCTCTGACTGCGTAGACACGAAAAATAAAAGATTTTTTCCAAATTCGTACTTTTTACTTTTACGTCAAAAATTAGTTGACTTCATGGATTATTTTACACTATGTATGTGAGATTATAGATTTTCAAAATATGTACTTTTGGAATTAACATTGAATGGAAATACAACCAACTATAGCACCACTATCTACCAATATTTATAGTAGTTAAGTTTTTTTAATATAAATATAAGAATATTTATTTTTGGAATTGACTTGAAGTATTATTTCGATATATAGTGTAAACGTATAGGTGGCCTTGCCTTAAAAGCGTTGTTAATTAAATACAATAAAAATATTATATTTATTTATAAAATTATATTTTCAATATTTGTCTTTGTTTTGGTTTGGCAATATTAAAAAATTGGCATTTTCCTGCAATGTCACTGCACTTCTACGAAAATCGACAGCCTCTGTGGAAAGCAATCTATAGTGGAGGGTATATAAAATTCGGCCCGGCCGAACTAATTTGTTTTGTTATAATATCCTTAATACAAATCGAATATATCGTAAATTGATAACTTTTTCTTGACACAATTCTCTTAACTGTCATCAAGAATTTTTGATAGAGATAATTTCCTTAAAGTAAACTTTCCCAAAGAAACTTATGCAAAATTGAAAAAATTTGATGACTTTTTGCAGTGCAGAAACCACCCGCATACATGCATGCATGCTGCATAAATGAAGCATGATGCATGACAAACATGAAAATCCAATCGCCGTTATCTGCATGTGCAACAAAAACAAATTGATCCAATTTTATCCTTAGTATCGTGTTCGTATGTGCTCGTTTCGTATCCTTGTAGTTTTACTGATTCAATTAGGGTTCATCGTTGTTGCCACCCCCTGCTGCTGCTTGTGCAGTTAAACTCCAAAATTGTGTGCAGACTCTGGTGCAACATTGATTCGTTGGTATTTGCAAAAAGGGGGGAGGGCACATAAAAACGTATATGGCCATGAACGGATGAATGACATCCTTAAAGAGTTCAATTAAATCCCCATGTCGTTTTATTTATTATATTTGGAAAGAGACAAAGGGAGAGATAGCGAGAACAAATAAATGGAAAATGCAGTCAATCTTGGTCGTTGACACTAGTGACGATTTTCCCTAAATTAAAGTACACATATTCAAATAAAATAAACTGATGATATTTTCTCCAAATCTTATTCGTCTGCTCGTTCTTTCCCATAGAACCCCTTGAGTCCAGGAATTCATATAAGAGTGCTTTCAGCAAAAAAGTTCTGTCTGATGTGGATGTTCTACGGTTGGATCTAAGAGAGAACACGCCAGCTTGACTGCCAATAAAGATTCTCATGCAAAACAGTCTTTTACGATCTCATGATATTAGAGTTAAACTATTGATCTATAGGATGAGCCATTTAAAATTTTAAATTTCAACTATCGATTACTTTGACTTTGAAAGAATAACATAAATTTTTATTTTCATGTTTAATTTTGACATTTGCAAAATGGGACACTATACGCTCGAACAAAATTTGGAAATATTAAAAACTTACTTCCAAAGTAGTGAGTATTTAACGCAAACTCTAAGAAATGTACGTGGACATTTTCGAGAAGAGATCGGCCTTCAGTTTAGCCTTCATGAAGCTCATTTTCATCTCGGTGGCTATGTCAATAAGCAAATTTGCAGCATATGGGGTACAACCAACCCACACGTGACTATTGAGAAGCCACAACGGGTCACTGTTTGGTGTGGATTTTGGGCTGTACTGAAAAATTCGGTGATCGGATGAGGTACTACCGAGCCAGTCGTGGTAGTCATATGAATGATATTATGTATGTTCCATTACAAAGTGCAACCTTTCCAATAAATCCAAAAATTTGAAAAAATAGTCAGTACTTAAATGACCCACTCTATAAAACAGAGGAATCTGGATTGATGTAATGCTCATGAAGAGTTCAATTAAGTTTCTAGAAAAGGCTACCTTTGTAGAAAACTGACTGATTAGGTACACTCTACAGTATGACAACTGTCTGGAGAGACTAACGATGGAGAAAATGTAAGTAGTAAGCATATGAATCTGTTTCTCCATGATAATTTAACAAATCGCTCCCAAATCGATTATTAGGGCTGTTTTTCCTTAAGCTGGGATAACAAGCTGCGATAACAAAAACATTAATAAAAATTTAATTTTTTGCTCAAAATAAAAAATTATTTTTTTAAATTGTCGCCAAACGCAATATCAATGTGTGTGTGAAAACAAATTTTCCAAAAAATATTTTGTATTGACTTTATTGGACTTAGCCTCGATAACCGTCATTTTGACTTACACTGGATAATTATCCAGGCTAAGTCAAACATTTTTCACACAAAATTATTATTTCAAAATTTGTTTTCACACACAAATTGCTATTGCTTTTGTCGACAATTTTAAAAAAGAATTTTTTATTTTCAGTGAAAATTTAACATTTTATTTAGATTTTTGTTATCGCAGCTTAGTTATCCAGTCTTAAAGAAAAACATCCTTATTATACCCTTCACCTCAAGGATGGAGGTGTACTAACTTTGTCATTCCGTTTGTAACACCTTGAAATATCGACCTGAGACCCTATAAATTATATATATTCTTGATCGTCATAAAATTCTAAGACGATGCATGTCCGTCTGTCCACCCTGTCTGTTGAAAGCACGCTAGCATCTAAACGAAAGGAGCTAAAAGGTCCAAAGTCATAGATCGGTTAGGATTGAAACTGGGCGAAATCGGCCCAAAAGGAAAACATTTTCCCTCACAAGGACAGAAAAAACCCATAATAACCCCTAATCTTTTATTTAAACATATTTTTTCAATATGTCTACTTGTAAAGGGTGATTTTTTAAGAGCTTGATAACTTTTTTTTTAAAAAAAATGCATAAAATTTGCAAAATCTCATCGGTTCTTTATTTGAAACGTTAGATTGGTCCATGACATTTACTTTTTGAAGATAATTTCATTTAAATGTTGACCGCGGCTGCGTCTTAGGTGGTCCATTCGGAAAGTCCAATTTTGGGCAACTTTTTCGAGCATTTCGGCCGGAATAGCCCGAATTTCTTCGGAAATGTTGTCTTCCAAAGCTGGAATAGTTGCTGGCTTATTTCTGTAGACTTTAGACTTGACGTAGCCCCACAAAAAATAGTCTAAAGGCGTCAAATCGCATGATCTTGGTGGCCAACTTACCGGTCCATTTCTTGAGATGAATTGTTCTCCGAAGTTTTCCCTCAAAATGGCCATAGAATCGCGAGCTGTGTGGCATGTAGCGCCATCTTGTTGAAACCACATGTCAACCAAGTTCAGTTCTTCCATTTTTGGCAACAAAAAGTTTGTTAGCATCGAACGATAGCGATCGCCATTCACCGTAACGTTGCGTCCAACAGCATCTTTGAAAAAATACGGTCCAATGATTCCACCAGCGTACAAACCACACCAAACAGTGCATTTTTCGGGATGCATGGGCAGTTCTTGAACGGCTTCTGGTTGCTCTTCACTCCAAATGCGGCAATTTTGTTTATTTACGTAGCCATTCAACCAGAAATGAGCCTCATCGCTGAACAAAATTTGTCGATAAAAAAGCGGATTTTCTGCCAACTTTTCTAGGGCCCATTCACTGAAAATTCGACGTTGTGGCAGATCGTTTGGCTTCAGTTCTTGCACGAGCTGTATTTTATACGGTTTTACACCAAGATCTTTGCGTAAAATCTTCCATGTGGTCGAATAACACAAACCCAATTGCTGCGAACGGCGACGAATCGACATTTCACGGTCTTCAGCAACACTCTCAGAAACAGACGCAATATTCTCTTCTGTACGCACTGTACGCATTCGTGTGGTTGGTTTAATGTCCAATAAAGTAAACTGAGTGCGAAACTTGGTCACAATCGCATTAATTGTTTGCTCTCTTGGTCGATTATGTAGACCATAAATCGGACGTAAAGCGCGAAACACATTTCGAACCGAACACTGATTTTGGTAATAAAATTCAATGATTTGCAAGCGTTGCTCGTTAGTAAGTCTATTCATGATGAAATGTCAAAGCATACTGAGCATCTTTCTCTTTGACACCATGTCTGAAATCCCACGTGATCTGTCAAATACTAATGCATGAAAATCCTAACCTCAAAAAAATCACTCTTTACTTACTTGATATTGGGTATGCGCATTCCCCCGATAACAAAAGCGTGCACCGTAAAACGATTTTTATTTGTAGGGGGTGAAAAGGGGCGAAAAGGGATAAAAATAGTACATATCAAACGACTACAGCTAGAAACACGAAATTCGGTGTGTACATTCCTCTAATTGAGTAAATACATAATATGAAATTATTTTTTAAAACTCGTACTTTTAAGGGATAAAATGGGAATAGAGGTATAGAAATGGTACCAACCAAACGGCTGCACCTAGAATAATGAAATTCGGTGCAAACATTTCTCTGATTGCGTAGTCAAATAGAAGGATTTTACGAAATTCCTACTTTTTGGGGTTCAAATGGAAAAAGGGGATAAAAATAGTACCAACCAAATGACCGCAGCTAGAGTCATGAAAGTCGGAGTATACAGTCCGCCACGAAAAATAAAAGGTTTTTTTTCCAAATTCGTACTTTCAAGGGATACAATTAGAGCAGAGCAATAAAAATAGTACCAACTAAACGACTACAGGTAGAATGATGAAATTCGGTGTGCACACCCTCTAATTGCGTAGACATGTCAAATAAAGATATTTTAGAAAGTCCTACTCTTAAGGGGGTAAAATAGAAAAAAGGGGATAAAAATGGTACCAACCAAATGGTCGCAGCTAGAATCATGGAATTCGGTGTATACATTGCTCTGACTGCATAGACACGCAAAATAAAAATATTTTTCCAAATTCGTAATTTTTAATTTTATGGCAGAATTTGATTGAATCATGAAGTTTTGCACTATGTACGTGAGATTGTGGATTTTCAATATTTGTACTTTTGGAATTAAAATAGAATGGAAATACAACCAACTGTAGCACCACTATCTACAAATATTTATGGTATTTAAGCTTTTTTGAAAATATAAGTATAAGAATATTTATTTCTTGAATTGACTTGAAGTATTATTTCGATATATATAATGTAAACGTATTGGTAGTCTTGCCTTTTATCCATGGTTTGAAATAATAAAAATATTATATCTACAAGGTGGCGCAAAAATAACCTTCCGATGTTTTTTGGCTGTAATTTAAAAAAAATAAAAACTTTGATTCTTCTTGTGGATTATTTTTATTTGGTCTTTTAATTTTTTTTACATCAAGTCGAGAATATGATGTCATGTAAATGGCCGCCGCCACAGTTGATTGTCATTTGAGCCCTTTTTATGGCATTTTCCATTACTTTGGCCAAAACTTCCGGCGATAGGTCCTCACATTCTTGACGGATATTGTCTTTAAGAGCTGCAAGAGTCTGAGGCTTGTTGACATAAACCCGCGAGTTCAAAAAGCCCCACAAAATGAAGTCTGGAGCGGTCAAATCAGGCGATCTTGCTGGCCAGTGCAAATCGCCAAAACGGGAGATTAGAGATTCAGCATATCGGTTGTGGCACGTGCAGTGTGTGCCGTTGAACCGTCCTGTTGGAACCACATATTTTCCAATCCCAATTCATCAAGTTGCGGCAAAAAGAACTCGTTGATCATTGCTCTGTAGCGCTCACCATTCACAGTAACCGTTTGGCCCGCGACGTCTTCGAAGAAAAAAGGTCCGATGACTCCTCCAGCGAAAACAGCACACCATACAGTGACTTTGAGCGGGTGTAATGGCTCTTCGTGGGTTACACGCGGATTTTCAGAGCCCCAGAAGCGTAAACTTTGCTTATTTACGTACCCGCTAAGATGGAAATGGGCCTCATCACTCATGATTATTTTTGATGAAAAATCATCTTCCGTGGTGATTAAGGATGGCTTGAGCGTATGTTAGACGCGATTGGCGGTCAGCAGCTAACAGCTGATGCACCGTCTGGACTTTGTACGGAAACATCTTCAAATCTTGTACCAAAATTCGCTGTAAAGACCGTCGACTGATACCCATTTGCGTGGCACGTCGTCTGGCCGATGTCGACGGCGCTTCCATGACATCCTCGGCTACAGCAGCAATATTCTCTGCAGAACGGCTACTCCGGGGTCTGCCACGCCTGGCAGCATCTCGTGTTGTGCCAGTCTCTTCGAGGCGAGCGGCTAAACGTCACAGTGTTTCACCCGTGGGCGTTGGACGGCTAGGAAATCTGCGACGAAATTCACGTTGTGCCAAAGTCACCGACCGATTATTTGTCAAATAAATAGTCACCAATATTCCACGTTCTGGAGCAGTGTAGCGTAACATTGTTTATTAACGTGTATTTCGCATGTGTTTACTACACAAATGTCAAAACAGAACTGACATTAGGGGCCAATCGCAAAATTTATAGCATTTTCTGATAGGAGGATTACTTTTGCGCCACCTTGTATATATATAAAAGAGTTGCGTGACTGACTGACTTATCATTGACAGCCCCCAGACCAAACAGCTGAAGCCAGGGTCATGAAATTTTCCGGGTAGTTCCCAAATATGACGTAGACGTCGACTAAGAAAGGGTTTTACGAAATTCGTACTTTTAGGTGGTAAAATGGCCCAAAAAGTGATAAACATCGAACCTCTAACCAAATAGGGATTTTTCGAAATTTGTACTTTTAAGGGGCGAGCGGGACAAAAAGGGATAAAAATGGTACCAACTAAAGTATTGCAGCTAGAATCGTGAAATTTGGTATGTAAATTCCTCTGACCATATAGAAACGAAGTAAAATTGGATTTTTCGAAATTTGTACTTTTAAGGGGCGAGCGGGACAAAAAGGGATAAAAATGGTACCAACTAAAGTATTGCAGCTAGAATCGTGAAATTTGGTATGTAAATTCCTCTGACCATATAGAAACGAAGTAAAATTGGATTTTTCGAAATTTGTACCTTTAAGGGGCGAGCGGGACAAAAAGGGATAAAAATGGTACCAACTAAAGTATTGCAGCTAGAATCGTGAAATTTGGTATGTAAATTCCTCTGACCATATAGAAACGAAGTAAAATTAGATTTTTCGAAATTTGTACTTTTAAGGGGGCGAGCGGGATAAAAATGTTACCAACTAATGTATTGCAGCTAGAATCGTGAAATTTTATATGTATATTTCTCTGGCCATATAGAAACGAAGTAAAATTGGATTTTTCGAAATTTGTACTTTTAAGGGAGGATAAAAATGGTACCAACTTAAGTATTACAGCTAGAAACGTGAAATTTGGTATGTAAATTCCTCTGACCATATAGAAACAAAGTAAAATTGGATTTTTTGAAATTTGTATCTTTAGGGGGCGAGGGGGACAAAAAGGGATAAAAATTGTACCAACTAAAGTATTACAGCTAGCATTGTGAAATTTGGTATGTAAATTCCTCTGACCATATAGAAACGAAGTAAAATTGGATTTTTCGAAATTTGTACATTTAAGGGGCGAGCGGTACAAAAAGGGATAAAAATGGTACCAACTAAAGTATTACAGCTAGAATCGTGAAATTTGGTATGTAAATTCCTCTGACCATATAGAAGCGCAATAAAATTGGATTTTTCGAAATTTGAACTTTTAATGGGTGCTCGGCAAAAAATGGATAAAAGTTGTACCAATTTAAGCGGGTACTGCTAGTTTAAAAATATTTTTGCAATATTTGTATTTGTTTTGGGTTCGCTATATTAAAACCAGTAAGGAAAGGCTAAAGTCGGGCGGGGCCGACTATATGATACACTCCTCTTTCTATCAGAATACAATTCAATTCGGAAAAAAGTGAAAACGGGCAGAATTTTTGTATGTTTCCTAATCATAGGCTAATATGTCCTTGTTCAATTTGTCAAATCGAAAAGAATATTAGTATCACGGCTATATCCAAACAAGGAATGAAGTGACCCATTTCACAATAGGTTCTTCCAGTTCTCAATTTTAAGTAATTCGATGAAAATACGTGGTTTCTGGGACGGAAAAATCAAGTCGGGAGCGAAATTTGTGTAGGAGCTATATATAAATCTGAACCGATCTGAATCATTTTCATCCTGGGTGTTTCTCATGCAAATATAAGATATTTTGCCAATTTTGAAGAAAATCTGTTAAAATATGTGGTTTCTGAAGCGGAAAACTCAAATCTGGAGAGAAATCCGTATGTGGGCTATATCTAAATCTGAACCGATCTGGCTAATTTTCACAGTGATTGTTTCTAGTTGAAACATAAGATGTTTTGCCAATTTTGAAGAACATCTGTTAAAACATGTGGTTTCTACAGCAGAAAAAGTCAAATCGGGAGTGAAATTCGTATGGGGGCTATATCTAAATCTGAACCGATCTGACCAATTTTCACCATAGGCATTTCTAGTTGAAATGTAAGATGTTTTGCCAAGTTTGAGGAAAATCTGTTGTAATATGTGGTATCTAGAGTGAAAAGAGTCAAATCGGGAGTGAAATTCGTATGGGGGCTATATCTAAATCTGAAACGATCTGGCTAATTTTCACCGTGGGTGTTTCTAGTTGAAATATAAGATGTTTTGCCAAGTTTGAGGAAAATATGTTTTAATATGTGGTATCTAGAGTGAAAAGAGTCAAATCGGGAGTGAAATTCGTATGGGGGCTATATCTAAATCTGAACCGATCTGGCTCATTTTCACCGTGGGTGTTTCTAGTTGAAATATAAGATGTTTTGCCAATTTTGAAGAACATCTGTTAAAACATGTGGTTTCTACAGCAGAAAAAGTCAAATCGGGAGTGGAATTCGTATGGGGGCTATATCTAAATCTGAACCGATCTGACCATTTTTCACCATAGGTGTTTCTAGTTGAAATGTAAGATGTTTTGCCAAGTTTGAGGAAAATATGTTTTAATATGTGGTATCTAACGGGAAAAGAGTCAAATCGGGAGTGAAATTCGTATGGGGGCTATATCCAAATCTGAACCGATTTTCTTCAAATTAAATAGCGTTCGTCCTTATCCCGAAAAACTTTGTTGTGCAAAGTTTCATTTGGTTCTGGCTCCAATTGCGACCTGTACTTTGATTACAAGAATAGATGGACAGACGGACGGACATCGTTAAATCGATTCAAAAAGTGATTCTAAGTCGATCGGTATAATTAACAATGGGTCTATCTCTCTTTCTTTTGGGTGTTACAAACAAATGCACAAAGACATAATACTCTCGTGGAGTGTATAAAAAAAAGTATTTTTTTCCTGTAATATTACTGCACTGCTATGGAAATCTACAGCCTCTGTGGAATGAAATTCATGGTGGAAGGTATATACTTCGAAAATTGTTGGAGTGGAATCGCCAGTAGTATCTGAGATATCAGCAGAAATGTCGATATATTTTAGTTCATCAAAATCTGAAGTCTTACGAAAATGGCTCGTTGATTTAACGCAGAATTCCTCCATTGTATGGAACAATTCCTTGTCATTCATCCCCCTCCATCAACAACAACAAATGAAACGGAATAGACGGCAATCTCAAGTCGTGTTCGCATGAACATTTTTGGGAGTGTGGCATTTGGTATCTGCTGGGGAATGTGTTAATCTAAATAATATGTAATAAGGCCTTAATCAGATTGCCAGTAAAATATATGCGAATGCCTGGTGCTGAAAAGCTGGAACAAAACGGCTTAAGCCAGCACCACCAACACCAGCCGCACCAAGACGATGGTGTTTTTGCCAATGGAAGGGGGAGGGTAGGCGAATTATATTCGCCTTTAAATAGCAACACATCTTATAGCCATTTGCAGCAGCAAATCGCACAACGTTGAGGGTGTCACCACCATCATCATCATCATGGAGTTGCTCCTTTTTATCGCCGCAGAATATGGAAAAGATAAATTGGCTTTTACATTTCATTGCCAGATACGTTATATTCATGCTTGAATATGAATACAATGGCACATTTCTACTCATATAAATGCCAACAAATAATCCACCCGAGCAGCAGTGGAGCGCGCGGATTTAAGCATTTATGTGGCAAAAGTGTTCGGTCCCCGTCCGTGTTTAGTTTCCTTATCGATTCTTCTTACATTGGATAAAACTGTCACCACTTGTTATTTAATGCCCAATAAGGGCCGCTTACTTCAGCCGTCATATTCGTTTTGCAAAGGCAAAATGGCTGGGAGAGCGACTCACAGTGTCTGGGATATTCTTTTGGCACAGTAATGGCGGTCCGCCATCCGGTTACTTTCAAAGAATGTTTTATTATAAATACATTTTGTCCTTTTGTTTGCACACTTTCCTATATTCATCATCATCAACACATTCCACAATATATTACATTGAGCCCATTGCAAGGCTCGAACTACCGATTACTTTGACTTTGAAAACCACTAATGAGAAGCCAATGCTTGTGATGTTGATTTTGGGCTGTACTCCGTTGATCGGATGAGGTACGTCCGAGCCAGTCGTGGTTGTCATATTAATGATATTGTGTTCCATTATTAAATGCTAAAGTTCAACCTTTCCAATAAAATTGGAAATTTGAAAAAAAAACAGTACTTTTTTATAGGTGATTCTAATTTAAAGTTTTAAATGGCCCACCCTATAGAATCGTAAAATTAGGTGTGTACATTGTGAAGGCGAAAGATAATGAATTTTAGGAAAACACGTAAGAAAACGTCAGTCGGCTAAACCGACTTATATATACCCTCACTCTCAGAGAACATATCTATGGAAATTATAATAACTTAAATTTTACGTAGGGCCGGATAATCTGTTCATGACATTTGGTCCTAGCTTTCACAGTTATGCAAAAACATGGTCAAATATCAAATCATAGTGGAGTCTATGCACCAGTATAGAATTTATGACGGAATTAATTTTACCTAGGATATAGATAATTGTGTGGGAGGTACAAGAAGGGGCGTGGCTAAAACGTAAATATTCGTTAGGTTTAAAGTGATTATAAAAACATTTAAACTATCAAATTGCAAATGATTTGGACACCCGAATGGATGTTATGTCGGTTTTATTGTAACCAAAGTTTATGCCACTTTGTGTGACAGGTACCAGTGGGGTGTGGCAAGATCGCCCATAGTCCATGCATGTAACTTCTATAAAATCATTACCAAATATCAAATTTGACAGTATTCCGATCATCTGTATACAAGTTATAACAGCTTTAATTTTACGTAGTTTTGGGTGATTTGTGTGGGAGGCACCAAAAGGGGCGTGGCAATACCTGCCCTATTTTCTACGCTTAAAGTGATTATAGAAACTTTATCAAATACCAAAATATAGCCGATTCCGAATATCCGTGTGGAAGTTAAATTTGTTTTAATTTAATATAGAAATATTGGTCATTTGTGTGGGAGGTACCAGAAGGGGCGTGGCAATTTCGCCCAACTTCGCACTTAAACTAAGTTTGGGGAAAATATTACCATGTGCAAAGCTTGAATCGATTCCTTAACTGCTTTGGAGAGAGCCAGCCAGACGGACGGACATGGCTCAAACAGCTTAAAAAGTCGTGAAACGGATTTGGTCCAAACATACTTGGGGCCTTAAGTCACTCCTTCAATGTGTTACACTTTTTTCTGTCCCAAATGATATATACCCTCCTACTCTGTAAAGTGAGGGTATAACTAAGAACACCTATGGTGAAAATAGGTCAGATCGGTTCAGATTTATATATAGCTCCCACACATATTTCACCCCGATTTCACTTTTTCCACTCTATAAACCACATATTTTAACAGATCTTCTTCAAATATTGCAAAATCCCTATTAATATTATAAAACCTTAGTGTAAGTCTGTCTGTCTGTCCGTCTGTCTGTTTGTTTGTTCCGTAATCACGTGTAAACGGCTGAACCGATGTTGTTGAAATTTTCAGTACAGATAGATGCAGGTCTGGAAGGAACTATAAGCTATAGAATTTTTAAAAATTTGCCCTGTGGGCGGATGGGGCGTGGCAATAGTGTTTTTGAGAGCTAGAAGGCTGTAAATTGGTACATATATATTACTGACCACGAGAAAGATAAATATGATGTCGAAATTTGGATTTTCGTTTTGTGGGCTGAGTGGGCATGGCAAAAGCGTTTTTGGGAGGTAGAAGACTGAAAATTGGTAAATGTATGTTACTGACCATGAGAATGATAAATATGATACCGAAATTTTATATTTTCGTTTATTGGGCGTGGCAATAGTGTTTTTTAAGCTAGAAGACTGCAAATTGGAACGTAGATATTACTGGCAACGAGAAAGATAACAATGATGCCACATTTTGAATTTTCGTTTCGTGGGTGGTGGGGGGAGTGCAAAAGTGTTTTTTAGCTAGAAGTGAAAATTGAACTGAAAATTGGAACGTATATATTACCGACACGATAATATCAATATGATAAGATCAATATGAAAACTGATTTTAATTTTACCATTTGTTTTTTTGCCTGGCGAAGTGGGCGGGGTTCAGCTAGTATCTTATATTTGAACTAGAAACACCCAAAAATGGTTCAGATTTGCATATACTCCCATACAAATTGATTTTTTCCGCCCCAGAAACCACATATTTTCACCAAATTTCTTCAAAGTGAGCATAACACGTTAAACTTGAACTGGAAGAAGTTATTGTGAAAGTTGGTCACTTCATGCCATGTTTGGATATAGCCCCAAAACAAATATTCTTATCGATTTGACAAATTGAACCAGGTCATATTAGAATATGATTAGGAAACATACAAAAATTCTTCCCGTTTTCACTTTTTCACCGAATTGAGTTGTATTCGGATAGAAGGTGGAGTGTATCATATAGTCGGCCCCGCCCGAATTTAGCCTTTCCTTACTTGTTTTTATTTATTACTAAAATTCCAATTTGTCTAAGGCATCCTAAATATTTGTACTATATCTTTGGTCATAAAAGTCACATCACGAATTATAAATAAAGAAGGTTATTTGAGGATATTGAGAGAAAAATTCAAGTCAAAAGCGGAAAAACTAGGTTTCAGGACAGCTTAAAATTTTATCAGGGCAATGATAAAATTTGAAGATGTCCTGAGACCTAGTTTTACCGCATTTGACTTGAATTTTTCTCTTAATATCCTCAAATAACCTTCTTTATTTATAATTCCATCAAAAAATTCCAATTTTTTGAGTCCAAGACGTGGCCATTATCAAACTTAATGTTCGGTTTCAGAATTTGTATTCTCAATTGTATGGAGAAAATCAAACGAAAAATTGGGACTACAAAATCTGAAACCGAACATTAAGTTTGATAATGGCCACGTCTTGACTTAGGGGGACAAATAGACTCGAAAAATTGGTATTGACAGAATTCTAAATAAAGAAGGTTATTTGAGGATATTAAGAGAAAATTTGTAGTACAAGGGCAAAATACTAGGTGTTCAGAACAGCTTCAAATTTTATTAGAGCTTTGATCCGAATAACGACAGGTCTAATTCAAGAAAAGTTTCTTTATAACTGCCCAATAGTGATCCATCCTCCTCCCCAATCCTCAGACATGAATCCCACGAAAAAGTGTTTGAAGAATTGGATCGCTGTATTCGCCACGATGCAATAACCTCCACAAACGAACTGAAAAAACGACATCATGAAAAATGGTGTAAAATACGAATTTCCTGTACCAGAAAAAAATCGTGGAAAATATAAAGGCGTATCCCCACGACTTATAAATACTAAATGGTCACAAAAAGATGGTTTTGTCCTATTAAATATCGTTTTTAAGGAAAACCGCTATGATTTTTGATGTAAATGAAGTAATGCATGTTTTATGTTTAAATGACGTAAATGGATAAATGGGCGTTTGATCTTTCACCAATGCGAATGTCGAATATTAAAGAGACTCACTGTATACTATATAGAAATTTTGAATTTTTGCAAAAATATTCTACAAGAATCAACTAAAAACAAGTAAGGAAGGTTAAAGTCGGGCGTGGCCGACTATATGATATCCTACACTTTGTCATTATACCCTGTGGTGTTGTTACATTTGCACTAGGTCACATTTGCAGCTATAAGAAGAGATTATACTACAAATAGGAAATCTATGAGGTTTCTAGAGCGAAAAGAATCAAATCGGGGGAGACACTTTTATGGGAGCCAAATATAAATCTGAACCGATGTGGCCCACTTTCGCCACAGACGTCTTTAGTTGAAATATGAGCTGGTTTGCCAAGTTAGAAGAAAATCTGTTCATGTATGCTATATCTTGAGCGGAAATAATCAATTCGGTGGCATAATTTGTATTTGGTGATATCTATATATCTGAACCGATCTGTCCTATTTTCACCAGAACTGTTTCTAGTCGAAATATAAGTTATTTTGCCACATTTGAAGAAAATCTGTTGAAATATGTGGTTTCTGGAGCGGAAAGAATCAAATCGGAGGAGGCACTTGTATAGGAGCTATATATAAATCTGAACCGATGTGGTCCACTTTCGCCACAAATTTCTTTAGTTGAAATATGTCAAATTTGAAGAAACTCTGTTCAAATATGCTTTATTTATCTAGAGCGATAATAATTAATTCAATGGCGAAATTTGTATTGGAGCTATATATATATCTGAACCGATCTGGCCCATTTTCACCAGAGCAGTTTCTAGTTGAGATATAAGTTATTTTGCCACATTTGAAGAAAATCTGTTCAAATATGCTTTATTTATCTAGACCGAAAATAATTAATTCAGTGGCGAAATTTGTATTGAAGCTATATATATATATCTGAACCGATCTGGCCCATTTTCACCAGAGCAGTTTCTAGTTGAAATATAAGTTATTTTGTCACATTTGAAGAAAATCTGTTAAAATATGTTGTTTCTAGAGCGGAAAGAATCAAATCGGAGGAGGCACTTGTATAGGAGCTATATATAAAGCTGAAGCGATCTGGCCCATTTTCACCAGAACTGTTTCTAGTCGAAATATAAGTTATTTTGCCACATTTGAAGAAAATCTGTTGAAATATGTGGTTTCTGGAGCGGAAAGAATCAAATCGGAGGAGGCATTTGTATAGGAGCTATATATAAAGCTGAATCGATTTTCTTGAAATTAAATAGCGTCCGTCCTTATCCCATAAAATTTCGTTGTGCAAAGTTTCATTTAGTTCTAACAACAATTGCGACCTGGATTTTGATTACAAGAATAGATGGACAGACGGACGGAATCGACTCAAAAAGTGATTCTAAGTCGATCGGTATAATAAACGATCATCAGGGTCATTATATCCTGTGGTGTAGGGTACAAATATGAGTGATTTTATGTGAGTTGTTTCGTTTTGCGTCGGTTTGCTGGTTCCAATTAACGGCGTATATCGGCGAATTATTGAAATCATGATGTCTACAAAAAGACCCATAACTTCTAAAAGCATTCAAAAATTTTCTTCAAAAGACCTTGTTTTCTTCTCTATTAGAGAATGTAACAAAATATTGTAATAAGTATGCATATCATGGTATTTGAATTAAAAATACAATTTCCAAATATCTTACCGCTCTTGTAAGTAAAATCTACCGGCAATACTGTAGTATGCACTCCACCACGATTTTTTACTTCTTTATTTTTATAAAGAGATTTTAGGTCATCTGCGCCACTGTGTGTACACTGACAAGATACGCACATTTCCGTTAACTGATGTTTTGTGCCACCTCCACAGCACTTCCGGTGACGTAGCGATGCATCCGCCCGTGCTAGTGAAATGCTGCTTGCAATTTGTTTGTTGTTGCTACCTCATCGGCGATTGCTTAACAATGGAGTGTCAACACGAAAGTGTTAATAAATTGCAACAGCTCTAATTGTTACAATCTGATGGCAATTAATTCTGATTGGCTGGCCAAAGAATCAATCTCTTGGCGTTCTATGCAGCAGAAGCTACTGCTGCTATTGTTGTTGTCGGAACAGCAAATTCAGGCGATTGTTGACATTGAGCTTTGCATGTTTTATTTGTTTTTGTTTTCGTATTCGTATTCGTTTCATTCACTGCAATTGAAGTCTTTTGTTCGCTCCGGCAGTACTCCAATAGAATGACAGTCACTTAGACGAGACTTTTGTCAATTCTATTTGGTTTGTTTTCGAAGTGAAAGATGTCATGGCAACGAAATTAGTTCGGTGCCGCTTTGTACTGTACCATGAACTGTAGTAGACAAAGTGAACGAGAAAAAAATTAAGTTCAAAAAACAATGAGCGAACATAGGAGGGGGATGCCATTGATCGGCATCAATTGCAAAATACTTCCATGAAGATAGGATACACTGAAGCTATACATTCGATTTGAGCTAATTGGAGGACAAAATGGCAAACTCTGGAAGCACAAAACACTAAACAATTGCGTGCAATTTAAACGGCCCTCACCAGGGAGAGTTGGTGTTTTTTCTGGGGTAGCAAGTTTGAAAATGTTCGAAATTATGGTCCGCATGTTGCAATGGTGAGATCGAATTAAGATACTACAACTGATTCCTTTAAAATTTAAGGGGAAATCCAAAAAATGGTATATGGTATACCACAAACGAACGAGAAGCTCAACTCAATGAGATGCTTGTAAGATGGCATGTGACTTTATTACTTGGTGCGATTTTTTAAACGCAAATTCGGCAAGTGTGTTGTGCTTCTCGTTCGTTTGTGAGAATCATCTCCTTATAGAGGCGGGGTTTGATGTTGAAAAGTCACTGCGAAGCCACTTGAAAAGACTTTTGACATGGTCGACATCATGATCGTGGTAGTCTGCAGCCAAGTAATAAATGTCAGCATGCCATTTGTAAATAAATTGGCATTCTATTAAATATAGATGCAAAATGGACGTGAGCCAGGACAATATCCCAGTTCAAATCAAATATTGATTACCGACCCAAAAAATACAAACGAAAAAACTAAAATTATATTTATTTGTTAATGAAATGTTAGGCTATACATTTTTATCTCCGAAATATGAAAATCCCAAACTTTAATAATCCCATTAATAATTATTTTGACAAAAATGATATTTCAATCCATTCCTAAAGAACTGTGTTTGCTAAAGGTTATATGAAAATATCGCATTCAGAACGCCAGAACTAACTTAAACTTTGCACAACGAAGTTTTATGGGATGAGGACGAACGCTATTTAATTTGAAGAAAATCGGTTCAGATTTAGATATAGCCCACATACCGATTTGACTGTTTCTGCTCTAAAAACACACACATTTTAAACCATTTTGTTCAAATTTGGCACAACACCTTATATTGCAACTAAAATCATTTGTGGTGAAAGTGGGTTAGATTGGTTCAGTTATATAGCTCAGATACAAATTTCGGTCCCGATTTTACTTTTTCTGCACTAGAATCCATATAATTCAACCGATTATGTGCAAATTTGACACTATACATTATACATTGAAAGTCAGACCGGTTCAGATTTATATATAACTTCTATATATATATATATATTCCGCTCCCGATTTAACGTTTTCCGCTGTCGGAAACCATATATGCTGACAGATTTTCTTCAAATTTGACACAACACCTTATATTTGAACTAGAAATATCTCTTGTGATATTGTGTCAAATCGGTTCAGATTTATATATAACTCCTAGAGAAATATAATTCCCCGTTTGACTTTTTCTGCTCTGAAAACTACATAAATTAACCGAAATTTGGAATTACCCTACATTACAACTAGAAACATCTAAAGTGTAAGTGGAGGCGTTTACAATTACAATTATATAGGGTCCGCCAAATAACTTTTTTTTTTGAAAATGCTATAAAAAAAACTACTGAATATTTGCTCAAATTTCTTTTATTATTTGAAATTATTATTTTTCATTCAAATGGCTGCTGAGGGCACCCCACAAATAATAGTCCAACTGTTGAATAGATGAAAAAAAAACGTTAGATTGCGGACCCTATATTATGTTGTAATAAAGTATACGTACCCCGGTGTTAGGTGGTATGTTTTTTCGATGAGCGCTACCCCATCTCGTCAGAACTTTCGCAACGTCTTTGACTTAAATCAGGGTTCATATTAGTACCAGCGGTCACATACGACAAATGAGAAGCGCTGATAAACAAAATATTCCACCGAACTAAGTCGACACACTAAAACATACTTATTTTGGGTTCTGCTGAAGACTTCAGCTCAACCTTTGGTCTCAAACCAAAATAAATGACAACTGTTTGAATTTTGAAAATCCACTATCTCTCATGTACTCAGTACACAAGATAACCAAACTTCATGATTGTACCCATGTTTGCCGTAAAAGTACGAATTTGGAAACATCTTTTTTAATTTGGCGAGTTTATGCAGACAGATGAATGTATATACCTTCCTATCCTTCAATTTTTATACACCCCACAAATAATAGTCCAACGGTTGAATAGTTGAAAAAAAACGTTAGATGGCGGACCCCATACCAATGTCTCCTATGATTTACTTTTTCCGCTCTAGAAACCACATATTTCAACAACTAACATTTTTTTGAAAATGCTATAAAAAAACTACTGAATATTTTCTCAAATTTCTTTTTTTATTTGAAAGTACAATCCTTCCGGTTAATAATGGAAAATAATTTCATTCAAATGGCTGCCTCGGACACCCCACAAATAATAGTCCAACGGTTGAATAGTTGAAAAAAAAACGTTAGATGGCGGACCCTATATTATGTATCTAACGAATTTCGTTCCTTTTATCTCATTGTGTCCTATTTTACTCTCTACAAATAAGAAGCAATTTATTGTGAACGTTTATCAGGGGAATGCGCATTCCGAATATCAAGTTAATATGTATATTCAAAAAACTTTTAGTTTTGTCGTTTGTTTTTTTTTTTTATTTGGTCTGTGATCAATATTTGATTTGAACTGGGATATTGTCCTGGCTCAAGACCATTTTGCATCTATATTTAATAGAATGCAAATTTATTTACAAATGGCATGGTGACATTAATTACATGGCTGCAGATTACCACGATCATGATTTCGACCATGTCAAACATGCTTAAGTACTTCAAAATAGTCGGGATTATTATGGGTATTTTCAGTCAGTGAGGGAAAAAAATTGGACCGATTTCGCCTTCCCAACCGATATACGACTATGAGACTCATTAATGGAAAATTTGGACGTCCTAGCTTCTTTGGTTTAAATCTAAGCGTACTTTCAACAGACGTACCGACTTGGCTTAGAATTTTATGTCGATCAAGAATATATATAATTTATAATAATAATTATAAAATAATTTATATATTTCAAGGGATGTCAAAACCGAAACCGGTTAACCGGTGTTAACTCCGATACCGTCCGCCGGGTTTTTTGAAAATTCGTGAAATTCGGAGTATAGGAACCTGAAGGAAACAGTTTTCCCCTAACGATGACTGGAAATCTTCAAAAAAATTCCAATCATTGAAATTCAAAAATTGTGCTGGATTGTGTTCATCTAGAATAATTTTTACTGCGTTCATTAAAAAGTGAAAACTTCAATAGTTAACAAAATAATTGTAATTTCTTTTTCAAAACATGGATAGATTTTTTTCTGAGTGCACATTCGATATACGCTTTTGAATTATTAAATTCCTTTAGAATTTAAACAAGATTATGAATGTGAAAAAGTGGTTATACGGCACACAGACTAATTACTTCGCTTCGGTTAGATTATTCTAATAAAGAAATTCTTATAATATCTTCACATTGCGAAAATGTGAAGCAATAATTCATATCTTTTATTAAAGGGATGGAGGGGGCGGAACATACATTTCATTTCTTTATATTTGCGCAACAACATCATCCATCCTTCGGGCCACAAAGACAGAACACAACTAATTAAATCGCAGTTGTTTCCTTGCCACCAAGAAGTATTTTAAAATTATAAATTCCTTTAAATTCTCATTTATGAAAATTCAATTCAAAATAGGAGGAGGATTCGTACGTTAGTTGAAGAAAACAACAGCAATTATGGTGGTAGGGTGGGAGTGGGAATGAGTTGGAAGAAAAAAAAAACCGAAGCAAAATGAAAATAAAATACAAACGGTGCTGCTGCTGCTGATGATGGTGCCACTGCTGTTCGTAATGCTGACGATGATGATGATGATGACTTCCGTTGGCACAGGTATGTGCGAGTATATTGGGTGTGTTTCCATTTGTGGTTGTTGTAACAACATGACGCTGGTGTGCTTTGTATTTCCGTGTTCCTACGCCGCACAGTGGAAACGGATGCTGCCAGAAACTTAAAATTTGGTCCATACGTACCTCATAGAACATGAAGACGAAAAGAAATAAAACATATTTTTGCAAATGTCGTACTTAAAAGGTTAATGGGAGAAAAGGGATAAAAATAGTACTAACAAAACAAGTGAAGCTGGAATCATTAAATCAGCAAGTATTTTCATCTGTCTATGTACACACCAAACATATACAGATTTTGCGACAAGGGGGACGAAAAAGGGATTAAAATGGTACCAAACGAAATGTTGCAGCTACAATCATGAAATTTGTTGTCTACATTCCTCTGACTACGCAACATAAATGCACTTTCAAAATTAGTACTTTTCACCTCAAAAGCTGAACAAAAAGGGATAAAAATGGTACCAACCAAAGTGTTCAGTAAAATCGTGAAATTTGATGTCTACATTCCTCCAACTAGACTTTAAAGGGGGAAGCGGCACAACAAGGGATAAAAAAGGTACCAACCAAATTATAGCAGGTGAGATCGCGAAATTTGATGTGTACATTCCTCTGACTACGTAGACTTACAGAACAAACTGATTTTTTGAAATTTGTACTTTTAAGGGGAATGGATAGAAATGGTACCAAACAAAGTATTGAATCCAGAATCGTGAAGTGGGACAAACAGGGATAAAAATGGCACAAACTACAGCGTTGCTGGTGGAATCGTGAAATTGCCTGTGTATATTCGTCTGACTATGTAACGTACATAATGAATTGTTTTTTATACCCTTCACCTTAGGATGAGGGTCTATTCACTCTGTCATTCCATTTGCTACATCTTGAAATATTCATCGGAGACCCCATAAAGTATATATATTCTGTGTCGTGGTAAAATTGTAAGACGCTCTAGCCATGTCCATCTGAAAACACGCTAGCTGCCGAACGAAGGAGAGATTAAAATTGTTCGTTAATGTGCATTACGGTTGTGAAAATGTGCGAAATCGGCCAAGAGGGAAAAAATTTTCTTAACAAGGACTGAAAATACCGCGTAATATTTAGAATATTTAAGATTTTTTTTTGAAAATTTATACTTTATGCACCTGAAATTTGTTCCGTACATTCTTCTAGTAATGTGAAAACCCGTTACTAGAGGGTAAATAGGTCAAAAAGGGTTAAAGATGGTACCAATGACACGACAACAGTTTGAAACATGAAATTCGATGTGTACATTAGGGCGTACCTCAAAAAAAAAAGTTCGCCGTACACCTTCGAATATGAAGTATTATTGAAAGGTAGTTTCAAAAAAAAAATTTTTATTTTTTTATGCCGAACGTAGGGGTCGCGCTTTTACATTTTTCTATATAACTTGTATTTATAAACGGATTTTAAAGTGTGATACATCGATGTTTTTGTCTCGACGAGGCCGATTTTTTTGTCTTTGAAGTCATTGAGCTCAAGCACCCCCTTCTGGTACTTACCCATCATTTCTCAGTTGCTACTACCCTAATGTACCACTCTAATAATCGAAAATTAAAGCTCGCATAAAATCATGAATCATGTTTGAGCTCAATGACTTCAAAGACAAAAAAATCGGACAAAAACATCGATGTATCACACTTTAAAATCCGTTTATAAATGCAGAAGTTATATAGAAAAATGTAAAAGCGCGACCCCTACGTTCGGCATAAAAAAATAAAAAAAATTTTTTTGAAACTACCTTTCAATAATACTTCATATTCGAAGGTGTACGGCGAACTTTTTTTTTTTTACTTGTAACCTGGTACGCTCTAGTGTACATCCCAATAATTAAGTAGACGCATAAAATAGAGGGATTTTTCGAAATTCGCACCTTTAAGGGATACAATTGGAAAGAAGGGATAAAAATGGTGTCAACCTAACCGCTGAAGTTGAAATCACGAAATTCGGTGTGTACATTGATCTGACTGTGTAGACGTGAAGCATGAAGGAATTTTTCGAAATTTGTACTTTTAGGCAGAAAATGGGACAAAGGGGGATAAAAAAGGTACCGACCAAACGAGTGCAGTTCGAATAGTGAAATACAATGTGTCCATTGCTCTGACAGCGTAGACACGAAAAATAAAAATATCTTCTGACATTCGTACTTTTACGATCAAAATGGGAGAAAATTGGTACCAAACAAACGGCTGCAGCTAGAATCATGAAATTCAGTGTTTACACTCGTCTGTCTTCGTAGACACACAAGATATGAGTATTTCTCGAAATTCGTACATTTAGGGTCAACATGAAGAAAGAATGAAACTGGTACCAAGCAATTGGAAGTACCTAGAATCGAGAAATTAGATGTGTACATTAGGGCGTACCTCAAAAAAAAAGTTCGCCGTACACCTTCGAATATGAAGTATTATTGAAAGGTAGTTTCAAAAAAAAAATTTTTATTTTTTTATGCCGAACGTAGGGGTCGCGCTTTTACATTTTTCTATATAACTTGTATTTATAAACGGATTTTAAAGTGTGATACATCGATGTTTTTGTCTCGACGAGGCCGATTTTTTTGTCTTTGAAGTCATTGAGCTCAAGCACCCCCTTCTGGTACTTACCCATCATTTCTCAGTTGCTACTACCCTAATGTACCACTCTAATAATCGAAAATTAAAGCTCGCATAAAATCATGAATCATGTTTGAGCTCAATGACTTCAAAGACAAAAAAATCGGACAAAAACATCGATGTATCACACTTTAAAATCCGTTTATAAATGCAGAAGTTATATAGAAAAATGTAAAAGCGCGACCCCTACGTTCGGCATAAAAAAATAAAAAAAATTTTTTTGAAACTACCTTTCAATAATACTTCATATTCGAAGGTGTACGGCGAACTTTTTTTTTTTACTTGTAACCTGGTACGCTCTAGTGTACATTCCAATGTGGAACGGAAACATAACGAAACATACCAAATTATTGTAAATGGGATGATGCAAATTGATTTCTTGAAATTTGTATTTTTCAGGGAATGTGGGCAAAAGGTATAAAAATTGTACCAACCAAAGTGTAGCAGCAATAACCGTGAAACATGGGGTGTACATTCCCCAGACTAATTAGACATAAATGCATTTTTCGAAATGTTTACTTTTAAGAGGGGGAAGCGGAACAAAAAGGGATAAAAATGATTGGAACCAAATTATTGCAAGCGGAATCGTGATATTTGTATAGAGTCCACTGACTACTTAGACATAAATGCATTTGTATTCTCTGCACTTGGACACAAGGTTCTCACATTATTTTTTTTATATTTTTTTTTTACCAAAAACTTAAAAACTTAAAAACAAAAATTTAAAAACTTAAATTTTTGTTAAAAAATCGAATGTCACCATGCCATTTGTAAATAAATTTGCATTCTATTAAATATAGAACCAAAATGGTCTTGAGCCAGGACAATATCCCAGTTCAAATCAAATATTGATTACAGACCAAAAAAATGCAAACGAAAAAACTAAAACAAATGAGCGTTGGCACGGCAGAAGTATTGCTGGGTAACTATACCTGCATATACACATACTTACATATGCAACTCAATGAGATGCTTGTAAGATGGCATGTGTGCTTTATTACTTGGTGCGATTTTTTAAAAGCAAATTCGGCAAGTGATTTGTTGTTCTCGTTCGTTTGTGAGAATCATCTCCTTATAGAGGCCGGGTTTGATGTTGAAAAGTCGCTGCGAAGCCACTTGAAAAGACTTTTGACATGGTCGAAATCATGATCGTGGTAGTCTGCAGCCAAGTAATAAATGTCACCATGCCATTTGTAAATAAATTTGCATTCTATTAAATATAGAAGCAAAATGGTCTTGAGCCAGGACAATATCCCAGTTCAAATCAACATCGATTTTTCATATTTTGTTCTTGTTAAAAATGTATGGAATTGAGATATTATATTTGTATTGAATATTTTTAACATTTCATGATAAAGAATTAAATCATATTTTATTGGTAATTATTATTCTTAATAAATGTTAAAAATATTCTTATACCGTGACCTAGCAATTCGTAATGCAGAATACACTTACAACGCAGGGATTACTGGTTAAAAACAATTAACATTAAAAAATATACTTTTTCTCCTTTATGAATCAGTTTCTAGCATTGAGTTGATCTCTTTCTCTCTTTTCCATGGACCAATGTCTCATAAATATTATTTCAGACATTTTAAATGGAACGAAAAAGAAACAAGTCTCAATAAAAGCATATAGATACATTTTGAAAAATCTATTTAAGTAGAAAAGTCAATGCATACATTCGTTCAAAGATAGCATTTCGGTCGTCTACATTTATTACAATTTTTATATCCTCCACCTCCAGGATGGGGGTATATTCACTTTGTCATTCCGATTGTAACACCTTAAAATATTCACCGGAGACCCCATAAAGTATATATATTCTGGGTCGTGGTAAAATCCTAAGACGATATAGCTATGTCCGTAAGTCCGCCTGTCCGTCTGTCTGTTGAAAGCACGCTAGCTTCCGAACGAAATGAGCTAGGAGGTTCAAATTTTCCCTAAATGTGTGTTATGGCTGCAGATCGGTTGGGATTGAAAGTGGGCGAAATCGGCCCAGAGGGAAAAATTTATCCCTCACAAGGACTGAAAATACCCCTAATATTTATAGTATTTCAGCCTGCTTTTTGTATATATCTGCTTGTATTTACTTGATATTTCCCTTATAGCATAAAAGCGCACCATAAAGTGATTCTTATTCGTAGGGGACGAAATAGGACAAAAAAGGGATAAAAATGGTACATATTAAACGATAACAGCTAGAAACACGAAATTTGGTGTGTACATTCATCTAATTGAGTAGATACATAATATAAAAGTATTTTTTCCAAATTCGTACTTTTAAGGGGTAAAATGGGAATATAGGGATAAAAATGGTACCAACCAACCGGCTGCATCTAGAATAATGAAATTCGGTGTATACATTCGTCTGATTGCGTAGACACGTAAAATAAACGGATTTTTGGAAATTCGTACTTTTTGGGGTTAAAATGAAAAAAGGGGATAAAAATAGTACCAACCAAATGACAACAGCTAGAGTCGTGAAATTCAGAGTATATATTCCTCTGACTGCGTAGACACGAAAAATAAAAGTTTTTTTCAAATTCGTACATTCAAGAGATATAATGGGTACAGAGGGATAAAAATAGTACCAACTAAACGGCTACAGCTAGAATGGTGAAATTAGGTGTGTACATTCCTTCAATTGCGTATACACGTAAAATAAAGAGATTTTAGAAAGTCGTACTCATAAGGGCGTAAAATTGAAAAAAGGGATAAAAACGGTACCAATCAAATGACTGCAGCTAGAATCATGGAATTTGGTGTATACATTCCTCTGACGGAATAAAAAGATTTCTCCATATTCGTACTTTTTACTTTTACGGCAAAAAATGATTAAATCATGAAGTTAGGTTATTTTGCACTATGTACGTGAGATAATGGATTTTCAAAATTTGTACTTTTGTAATTAAAATAGAATGGAAATACAACCAACTGTAGCACCCACTATCTACCAATATTTGTGGTATTTAAGCTTTATTGGAAATATAAATATTTGTAAGAATATTTACTTTTTGAATTGACTTGAAGTATTATTTCGATATGTAAAGCTTTGCCTTATAAGCGTGGTTTGAAGTAATAAAAATATTATATTTATTTATAAAATTATTTTGTCAATATTTGTATTTGTTTTGTTTGCCTATATTAAAAAAAAATATTTTCCTGTAATATTACTGCACTTCTACGAAACTCGAAAGCCTCTGTGTAATGCAATCCATGGTGGAGGGTATATAAAGTTCGGCCCGGCCGAACTTAACGCCGTTTTTACTTGTTTTAATTATTATTATTTCTCAAATGTACATGGTTGTTTGTTTATATTCGAGGGGAATACGCCTTTTTTACTTTTGACTTTTTAAGAAAACCACAAAAATACAATTATATTTAAAATAAGCCTTCATTCTTTGAATTGTACCTACGCGTTTTCACACAATACCATTTTCAATGTTCTTACCTCGAACCTTTTATGTTGATTTTACTAATTCTCAATTGATCATATCTTTTAAAAAATCTTTTTTTCGTCCTCTATAAATCAAATATTTTATAAAGTGCAGTTATCCTATTAAGTTGCAAAGAAATCGGAAATGACAATTTAAAAAGTGTTCGATTTGGGTATTTCGGTAGCTGTCACTTTTGATGCTTTTACTCTTTGACATTTGACAAATAAAAACTACGCCATTACGAAAAATGGAACGATACACGCTTCAACGACGCATTGGAATTATTAAAATTCATGAATAAAAATGATCCGGAATTCCATCGAAAAATCATCTTGACTGATGAGGCCCATTTCCACCTCGGTGGCTACGTCAACAAGCAAATTTGTCGCAACTGGGGCTCGGAAAACCCAAGAGTTATTGTTGAGAAGCCTCTCCATCCTCATCGTGTGACGGTTTGGTGCGGTTTATGGTCCGGCGGGGTCATTGGACCTTACTTTTTCGAAAATGAGGTTGGATCAACAGTTACGGTGAATGGATTGCGCTATCAAGAGATGATTAATGATTTTTTATGGTCGGAGTTGGATGGTATTGATCTGGACAACGTTTACTTTCAACAAGACGGCGCTACGTGCCACACAAGCAACGAAACCCTTGATCTTTTACGTGTTATCTCTCGAAGAGGTGATCACAATTGGCCACCGAGATCTTGTGATTTAACACCTTGCGACTTCTTCCTTTGGGGCCACGTGAAAGATAAGGCCTACGCCAACAGCCCAGCGTCGATTCAAGACCTCAAAGATAGAATTCGTGAGGCTATCGAGGACATAGAGCACTTTGCGATTTGGTTATGAAAAATTTCATGAAAAGGATATGGTCCTGTCAGCGTGATCGTGGTGGCAATTTGGCTGATGTTGTTTTTCATTATTAACGGCATACCTTCCTCTTTATTATGAAATAAACATCCGATCATTTATCTCAAAAAAATGGCATTTTTCTTTGAATACCAAAATAACACCTCTTGTTGGAAACCCCTGTATATAGCTTCCATATAAATATTACTTCCAATTTGACTTTTTCTCTAAAAACTACATAAATTAACCGATTTTGATCAAATGTGGCACAACTTCTTATATTTTAACAATGTTTCTACATTTATAGTGAAAATGGGTCATATCGGCTCTGATTTATATATAGGTTTTATTTAAATGTCGCCGATTTTACTTTTTCAGCTCTAGAAATTACACTTGGAAACATACGTACATTGTGGAAGAGGGTATCATAGGCCCATGATATAGGACACTTTCCAAAATCCTCACCTAATTGAATTACAGTGGCGTAGAAAGTGAAGTGTATCATATAGTCGGCCCGCCCGACTTTAGCCTTTCCTTATTTGTTCATAACTTTAATGGCGAAGCGAGACAAAACGACATCGCAGTATAAAGCGATTTCCCCGTAAACTGCATAATTTTCGGAACAAAAAGTGTACAAAATGATCGATAGAAAGTGGTAGGTACGAAAATTGTCCGCATGCGAGTAGCGGCCATTTCCTAGTTATAAACTAATCCCAATTGGGATAATGTTCTATTTATTTTCTTCGCATCGCAGCTGTCCTCAAGTTTAAAAGACTGACCTTTTGACACCCAAAGATATCGCTCAAGTAAGGTAAGCTTTAGTCGTTTCTTATTTGCTATGAAAGCGACCCAGCTTAATATACACCAACACCTATTTATATATGCATATCTGCGGAGTTAAAATACGACAAAGTGTGTACTATTTCGTTTTTATCCTTTACTCCTATGGATTCATCGTCCTTGTATTCACTGTTCCATGGAAATTTGCCATTTAACATTGACAACGGTTTTCAGTCCTCAACTGGGGTTGAATTTAATTCTTTTATTTCTATTCTCCTTCCTTTCACTTTCAGAGATGTTATCCTTGCCTTGATATAACATTGCCTGAAGGTGACGAAATTAAATTTCGACTAAGTTTCGTTGGAAATTGGTTTAGCCTTTGACTAAAAAGGATTATTAAGAAGGTTTATATAAAGGCAGCACAACAAAAGACTGACGCCGAGTACACCCCAGGACTCATTCCCTTCCCCCACCCCCAAATTATTCAGTAAATTGTTATCCTTTCAATGACTATGTCAAAATGAATCACATAGGCGGATGCTGCAACTAATCCTATATGAGTGGGGATAATGGGGCGAAAATATGTGCCAAATCCAATACTCAACAGTCATGGCAGTTTAATTGAAATGACAGGCCAAAGGAAGTTGTCTGTTCATATTTATATTTATTTATCAATTCCCAGAAAAGGACAGAGTCACATTTTTCGTAGAAATCAAAGAAATGGTCAATCATTCACACTTTCATTCGAATGGGGATGATAAACATAAATCTGGGATACGGAAGATTGCAAATTCATATGAAGACTTCAGGGAAAATATAGATCAGTTTAAAAAATGGGTTTGATTTTAAATATTTTTATATTTTGTTATTATACCCTCCACCTCCAGGATGGGGGTATACTAACTTTGTCATTACGTTTGTAGCATCTTGAAATATCGACCTGAGACCATAAAAAGTATATATATTCTTGATCGTCATAAAATTCTAAGACGATATATCCATGTACGTCTGTTGAAAGCACGCTAGCATCTAAGCGAAAGAAGCTAGGACGACCAAATTTTCCAGAGAGTCTTGGGATTGAAACTGGGCGAAATCGGCCCGAAGGGAAAATTTTTTCCCTCACAAGGAACCCTTAATATTTTAATAACACTTAATATTTTAGAGTATTTAATCATTTTTTTAATATGGCTAATTGCACTTACTTGATATTGGATATGCACATTCATCCTATAACAAAAAGGTGCACCATAAAGAGATTTTTATTCGTAGGGGCCTGAAATGGCGCATAAAGGGATAAAAATGGTACATATCAAACAACAGCTAGACACGCGAAATTCGGTGTGTATATTCCTCTATTGAGTACATACATAATATAATAGTATTTTAAAAAAAAACGTACTTTTAAGGGTAAAATGGGAATAGAGGGATAAAAATGGTACCAACCAAATGGCTGCATCTAGAATAATGATATTCGGTGTATACATTCATCTGATTGCGTAGAAACGTAAAATAAAACGGATTTTTGGAAATTCGTACTTATTGGGGTTAAAATGGAAAAAGGGGATAAAAATAGTACCAACCAAATGACAGTAGCTAGAGTCATGAAATTCGGAGTATACATTCCTCTGACTGCGTAGACACGAAAAATAAAAGTTGTTTTCCAATTCGTACTTTCACAGGATACAATGTGTACAGAGGGATAAAAATAGTACCAATTAAACGACTAAAACTAGAATGATGAAATTCGGTATGTACATCCCTCTAATTGCATAGACACGTAAACTGAAGAGAGTTTAGAACCAAATGTAGCACCCACTATCTACCAGCATTTACTGTATTTAAGCTTTTTTGAAACTATCAATATAAGAATATTTATTTTTTGAATTGTGGAATGCAATCCATGGTGGAGGTATATAAAGTTCGGCCCGTACGAACTTAATGCCGTATTTACTTGTTTTTATTTTATTATTATTCGAATAATTATCAATAGTAAATAAATGGTGATTTTTTAGCTATTATCTTTTTGGCAACACTGGTTTAAACAGCTGACGCACGTTTCGTGTTTTGTTTCACTGTCAAACATCTTCAGTTTGGTCTATAATTTAACCATGTAACGTCTTACAAACGAACAACGCTTGCCAATTATTGAATTTTATTATCAAAATGCGTGCTCTGTTAAGAAAGTTCATCGCGCGCTTCTTCCATTTTATGGTCAGTTTAATCGACCCACTGAAGCGGCTATTCCGGCTATTGGACTAAATTTCGCACCAAATTTACATTGTTGGACATTAATTATTTAAATAAAAAATACAGAAGAAGCTTATTATATGTTGCTGTTATAAGCAAAGAAAATCTGTTTTCACTTTCGAAATTTCCACCAAAAACAATAATCTATATTCGCTCCGTTATCTCTAGTTAAGTCTTGCAATTACGTATGCCAAATCAAGTCATCTCTTTTGCTCTACCCTGTCTCTAGAGTTTAGTGCATTCGAAAGAATCCAATCCATTCAACATTTCGCAGAAGTTGCTCAATTAGAAAATAAAACTTTATATGTGATTTGAAGTGAAAAGGCAACACTCAACATCTGCCCACTCAACATTTTAATTTCCTCAGCTCCTCGGCTTCGAAAGGAACTCGGATATTGATTGCAATGTTTTTATTTCCTTTTGTGATTTTTATGTGGATGCATTTACGATTTCTTAATGAGGTTTTAAATTATGTCTGCTCGGTTTGATTTACTTATACATTCGAAATAGGACAGGAAAGCACATATTAGTCAAACAGTATTTCAATTAACAGTTTTATGTAGAAGGTCTGAAGGAGACCACAAAGCGGACAACACAACATTATTGAGCGACGGCATGACTTTAAATTAGAATCGGCCATAAAAAAGTACTGATTATTCTTTCAAATTTGTTCCGAAATGGTACCAAATGGCTTCACCTAGCATAACAAAATTCGGTATGTACATTCTATTCTGTATGTAAATTTTCCAAGTTTGTACATTTATAGCTAAACGGGTAAAAAGGGGATAAAATTGGTACCAATCAAACCTCTACAGTTAGAATAATAAATAAAAATCAGTGTATATTTCGATCTGGTTGCGTAGGCTCGAAATATAATGGGATATTTTTTTCGATCAAAATGGGCTGGAGTTGGTGCCGAACAAATGTACATCACTCTGATTGTGTAGACGCGCAAAATTAGGGATTTCTTGCACTTTTAGGGAAACGGGGTGAACGGGGATAAAAATGTTGCCAAAAAACGGCTGCAACTTGAATCATGAAATTCTATTTATACGTTTATGCCCTGATTGTGTGGAAGGTTGAAATTGAAAATGATCTGAAGCAGAACTTTCTTCCCTAGCAAATAAAGAAAATACCCGCAATAATATCTAATATGTACGGTATATATGTATATTTCTTTGGAGTCTCTTTGAACAATTATTTTAATATATATAGTCAAGGACTATCAAGTAATAAAAAACATAAAAACATAATTAATTAATAAGTTTTGATTCAAAATTATAATAATAATAATAAATATCGCTATTAGCTAAAAATATCATAATTTCAACCCATATCAAAGTATGATTTAACCATCTCAGTGTAAGGGTAATATTCATCCATTTTTATACACTCCACGAGAGTATTATGTCTTTGTGCATTTGTTTGTAACACCCAAAACGAAGAGATATAGACCCATTGTTAATTATACCGATCGACTTAGAATAACTTTTTGAATCGATTTAGCATCTGTCCGTCCAACTATTATTGTCATCACGATACATGTCGCAATTGTCCACAGAAACAAATGAAACTTTGCACAACGAAGTTTTTCGGCACAAGGACGAACGCTATTTGAAGAAAATCGGTTCAGATTTAGATATAGCCCCCATACGAATTTCACTCCCGATTTGACTCTTTTCACTCTAGATACCGTTACCGTTTTCACTTTATTACCGAGTTGGATTGTATTCTGATAGAAAGTGGAGTGTATCATATAGTCGGCCCCGCCCGACTTTAGTCTTTCCTTACTTGTTAGAATACTTCGAACGTCTATGCAGTGCGGTACCATTTGTGGTTGGTACCTTTTTTGCTCTCACACACAGAATTCACAGAATTTCATCATACTAATTAAAAACTTCGACTGGTACCATATTTATCCCTTCATGTCCAGCGTCCGCTTTAACAGCATGAATACGAAAATGTAATTTATTTTGCGCGCCTATGTAGTCCGAGTACCGATTTCTCGGTGGGTACTACTTTTATCCCTTCAATTGGTACCTCTCTTATCACTTTTTGTTCCGCTTCACCTTTTAAAGTCTATTTATTTTGCGCTTGTGTGTAATCCGAAGAATTTACATTCCGAATTTTACGATTTGAACTGCAACGCTTTGATTGGTGCCATTTTATCACTTTTTGTTCCGCTCCCCGATTAAAAGCACAAATTTCAAAAATTTCGTTTACGTTCAGTGTCTGGGTAATCCGAGGAATGTATACACCGTGTTTCACGATTCTAGCTGCAACAGTTCGGTTGGTAACTTTTTAAACACGCTTCCCCTTAAACGTACAAATTAAAAAACAAGTAAGGAAAGGCTAAAGTCGGGCGGGGCCGACTATATAATACCCTACACCACTCCCTGCATATGTACCTCGCTTTGATTACTAAACCCATTTATTTCATGGGAGCAATTTTATGTAGTTCATATAAATTATACTATAAATTAATCTTTAGTCATATTTAATGAATATGGTTAATAATATGGTAATTGATCCAATTATCCGACAGACAAATACAAATTATACAGTAGTAATAGGATGAATCGGACCGACATTTCAAAAGGGGGCCTATAACTACATTTTGGGCCTGGTCCAAAACATGGGCCTATATATTTCTCATTCACGGTAGGTATTCCTGGTTGAAAAGTACCATGATCTGCAAAATTTGAAAAAGATCCGATGTAAGATGTAGTTTCTAGAGCTGTAATAGATCAGAATGGGACCCCATTTGGGTTATACCAAAGTATGGACATATGGGCATCTCCCAAATAAGTAAGGAAATTCTAAAGACGGACGGACTTTCTATCTCATTACAATTCAATTTGGTAAAAAAGTGAAATCGTTGCATCCTGTAAATGTATGTGTTTGACAAAAAATGTTAAATTGGAAAGGACATTTGTATGGGGGTATATTGAAACCTGGAACGATGTGACACGCTTTCACCATGTATGTTTATTGGTGAAATATAATATATAAAGTTTGGCCAAAATCGGTTAAACATTCGGGAGCAACATTTGTATGAGTGCGATATCTAAATCTGAACCGATCTTACCCACTTTCACCATAGGTTGGATTATAAGATGTTGCGCCAATTTTAAAGAAAAACGGGTACAATATGTGGATTTTAGAGCGGAAAACGTCAAATCGGGAGCGACATTTGTATTTGGACTATATCTAAATCTGTACCGATCAGCATAGGTGTTTCTAGTTAGATTATAAGATGTTGTGCCAAATTTAAAGAAAATCGGGTGCAATATGTGGTTTCTGGAGCGGAGGGAGTGACATTTGTTTGGGTCTATATCTAAATCTGAACCGATCTTACCCAGTTTCAGCATAGGTGTTTCTAGTTCGATTATAAAATGTTGTGCCAAATTTAAAGAAAATCGGGTACAATATGTGGTTCTAAAGCGGAAAAAGTGAAATCGGGAGCGACATTTGTATTGGGGCTATATCTAAATCTGAACCGATCTTACCCAATTTTTGCATACGTGTTTCTAGTTGGATTATAAGATGTTCTGCAAAATTTAAATAAAATCGGGTACAATATGTCTTTTCTAGAGCGGAAAATGTCAAATCGGGAGCGACATTTGTATGGGGGCTATATCTAAATCTGAACCGATGTTACCCAATTTTTGCATACGTGTTTCTAGTTGGATTATAAGATGTTGTGCCAATTTTAAAGAAAATCGGGTACAATATGTGGTTTCTATAGCGGAAAAAGTGAAATAGGGAGCGACATTTGTATGGGGGCTATATCTAAATTTGAACCGATCTTACCCAATTTCAGCATAGGTGTTTCTAGTTGGATTATAAGATGTTGTACCAAATGTAAAGAAAATCGGGTACAATATGTGGTTTCTAAAGTGTAAAATGTCAAATCGGGAGCGACATTTGTATGGGAGCTATATCTAAATCTGAACCGATTTCCTCCAAATTCAATACCGATGGTCCTTGGCCAGAAAAAATAACTTCTGCCAAGTTTCATGACAATCGGACAACAATTGCGACCTGTAGAGTGCGAACAAGCTTAGATGGACAGCAGACGGACGGACGGACAGACAGACATCGTTAAATCGACTCAGCTGGTGATTCTAAGCCGATCGGTATACTTAAAGGTGGGTGTAGCTCGATTATTTCTTGGTGTTACAAACATTTGGCGCGAAACTAACTTATAATACCCTAGACCACGAAGTGGTGTAGGGTATAAAAAATGATATATGTTACATGTCGGGGGAATATACACACCTAATATCAAGATTTCAATTGCAACTATTTGTATCCCTTTTTTCCTGATATTCCTTAAAAGTACAAATTTCCAAAATCCATTTATTTCTCTTGTCCGAGGAAAGCACATACTAAATACCTTTTCGGTTGCAACATTTTGCTGATACCATTTTTGTCGCTATTTCTCACGCCTTTCCTGTGAAAGTACAAATATCGAAAAAATCATTTCTGTTAAGAATCTACAGGGTCAGAGTACACTTCCATTCCAGCTCCAATTCGGTCGGTACCATCAATTTTTGTTGCTCGTGTTCGTAGTCAGAGAATTATACACACTAAATATCAGAATTCAGCTATAATATTTGGTTGGTACCATTTTTAGACCTTTTTGTCTGTCATCCCTTTAAAAGTAAAAACTAAAAACAAGGAGTATGATGTACATCTTTGTTGCCAGGGGAATATACACACCAAATTTAACGATTCCAGACATAACATATTGATTGGTACCCTTTTTGTCCGTCTTCCCCATTAAAAGTAACAATTTTGGGGAAAAATCATTTATTTTGCGTATCTACCTAGTCAGAGTAATGTACACGCCAATATATTTAGTTCGCACCATTTTTAAGCCATTTGATCCTCTTCGCTTTAAAATTAAAAACTTCAAAAAACGCACCGAATTTCACATTGGTATAATAATGTACGGCTGGTACTTTTTGAATTCCATTTTGTCTTTTTGGCTTCCCTGAGCGCGTCTACGTAATCAGACGATTTTACACTCTGAATTTTACGATTCCTGTCGTAATACTTTATTTGGTACCAATTTTATCCCGCTTCCACCTTAAAAGCACACATTTTTGGACAAAATCCATTTGTGTTGCACGTCTAAGTAATCAGAGGAATATACACACCGAATTATATTTACTATTGGTACCATATAGTACGATTGGTTCTATTTTAATCCCTTTTTGTTCCGATTCACCCTTAAAAGTACAAATTTCGAAAAATCCACTTTTGATGCGCGTCTACATAGTGAGATTATTTTACACACTGAATTTTACGATTTTAGCCGATAAACTTTGATTGGTACCAATTTTATCCCTTTTTCTTCCGCTTCCACCTTAAAAGCAAAAATTTTGGGAAAATCGATTTATGTTGAACGTCTATGTAATTAGATGAATATACACACCGAATTTCTCGATTCCAACCATAACTCTTTGGTTACTACTATTTTAATGCCGTTTTGTCCCTCTTCACCCTTAAAAGTACAACATTCGAAAAATTCCTTTTGTTCATTATCTACATACCTAGCTATTGCTATTTGCTCGATGGTTCAGTGCTTATCTCTTTGTTCTATGGTTCCATGGTTCCATATTTATCCCTTTTGGTACTTTTTTAACCCTAAAAGTACGAATTGAAATCCATTTAGCTTGAACGTCTATGTAATTAGATGAATGTACACACCGAATTTCTCGATTCCAACCTTAACTCTTTGTTACTATTTTAATCCATTTTTGTCCCTCTTCATCCTTAAAAGTATATCTTTCGAAAAATTCCTTTATGTTCCTTATCTACATACCTAGCTATTGCTATTTGGTCGATGGTTCCATGTTTATCCTATTGTTCTATGGTTCCATATTTATCCCTTTTGGTCCTGTTTTAACCCAAATAGCACGAATTGCCGAAAATAGGTTGCTTTGTACGCTTCTCCGTCATATTGCCCTGGGCTCTGATGAATGTGTCAGTCACGCAATAATGTATATATTTATATATAGATTTTTAAATTTCTCTTACCCTCCCAAATTTATAATTTAAAATTCTGTGGAAAACTTGAAGTACCATCTTAGCGTCTAACATCATTACATATTCACGAATAAAAGTTTCCAAGAGAAACTTTCAAAATTAACAAAATTTCTGCTATTTCATGGGCACATGCAAATATTGATACAATGCATCCTTACAAGCCACCTCACATTAGTAGCCATCTTCCTGTTTCGGTGAAGTCAAAATTAATAAATAAAAAACTACCCAAGAAAAATCAGAATCCGAAAAGGAGGAAGCAAAAGGAAGTGAATGCTTGCTAGCTGCCACTACAAATATGTATGTATTTATGCCAGATACCATAACAAAATGCCGGAAGTTGTGTTTGACATTACTTGACAGAGATAAATTCATGAAAAATTACTGGCACCACCATCCATCCAACGATGGCAGACAGCAACATCCACTTTCAGAGTACGTATGATGAACATGTTGCCATCATACATAGTACATGTTGCTGCAAAACGAATGCAAAATGTAAAAAACACTTTAAGAAAATCTACAACGAATGACGTGTGGTGGTGTTCTGAACATGAGTAACCCTTGACAGGAAAAACAATCTTACTTGCGCCGCCACACATACACGGGTCAAGTTGTCCATACATCTCACCGAAAGAATTCCTTTTTGCATAAATTTTAAACAACCATTTTTCTTTGTTCATTGTTCGGGGGGAGGTATTGTAATGAATCCAGGCACAAAAATGTACGTATTTATTTATTACCGTCTGTCCCGGAAACTTTGGGCAGCAATAAATCAAATCATGTGGCTGGTGGGCAATCGGGTGGAGCAAAGGGCCATTAGCTTTAAAGAAGCGTACAGTGGATGCAAATCGATTTGTTGCAAATCATTCTATAATTTCTTATCTTAACGAAATTTCAAGTGCTTTCCAGATAATTCGCCAAATTTTTGATCCTTATTTCGTATGGGTGGTACTATATACTTTGAAGGGTGAAGAAGGACAAAAAGGGATTAAAATAGTACCAAAGAGTTAAGGTTGGAATCGAGAAATTCGGTGTGCACATTCATCTGATTACATAGACGTTCAATGTAAATGTATTTTAATTCGTACTTTTAGGGTTAAAATAGGACCATAGGGATAAATATGGAATCATAGTACAAAGGGATAAACACGGAACCATCGACCAAAACTCAATAGCTAGGTATGTTGATAAGGAGCATAAAGTAATTTTTTAAAAGTAGTACTTTTAAGGGTGAAGAGGGACAAAAAGGGATTAAAATAGTACTAACCAAAGAGTTAAGGCTGGAAATTCGGTGTGTACATTAGAGCGTACCAGGTTACAAGTAAAAAAAAAAAAGTTCGCCGTACACCTTCGAATATGAAGTATTATTGAAAGGTAGTTTCAAAAAAATTTTTTTTATTTTTTTATGCCGAACGTAGGGGTCGCGCTTTTACATTTTTCTATATAACTTCTGCATTTATAAACGGATTTTAAAGTGTGATACATCGATGTTTTTGTCCGATTTTTTTGTCTTTGAAGTCATTGAGCTCAAACATGATTCATGATTTTATGCGAGCTTTAATTTTCGATTATTAGAGTGGTACATTAGGGTAGTAGCAACTGAGAAATGATGGGTAAGTACCAGAAGGGGGTGCTTGAGCTCAATGACTTCAAAGACAAAAAAATCGGCCTCGTCGAGACAAAAACATCGATGTATCACACTTTAAAATCCGTTTATAAATACAAGTTATATAGAAAAATGTAAAAGCGCGACCCCTACGTTCGGCATAAAAAAATAAAAATTTTTTTTTTGAAACTACCTTTCAATAATACTTCATATTCGAAGGTGTACGGCGAACTTTTTTTTTGAGGTACGCCCTAGTGTACATTCATCTAATTACATAGACGTTCAACGAAAATCGATTTTCCCAAAATTTTTGCTTTTTAGGTGGAAGCGGGATAAAAAGGGATAAAATTGGTACCAATCAAAGTTTAACGGCTAAAATCGTAAAATTCAGTGTGTAAAATCCTCTCACTATGCAGACGTGCAACTAAAATGGATTTTTCGAAATTTGTACTTTTAAGGGTGAATCGGAACAAAAAGGGATTAAAATAGTACCAATCGCACTATATGGCACCAATAGTATAATTCGGTGTGTATATTCCTATGATTACTTAGACGAGCAACACAAATGGATTTTGTCCAAAAATGTGTGCTTTTAAGGTGGAAGCGGGATAAAATTGGTACCAAATAAAGTATTACGACCGGAATCGTAAGATTCAGATTACGTAGACGCGCTACAAAAATGGATTTTTTCAAAATTTGCATTTTTAACAGGGAAGCCAGACAAAATGGAATTCAAAAAGTACCAGCCGTACTTTATTGTACCAATCGTGACATTCGGTGTGTTTTTTGAAGTTTTTAATTTTAAAGCGAAGAGGATTAAAAGGCCTAAAAATGGTGCGAAGTAAATATATTGGCGTGTACATTACTCTGACTAGGTAGATACGTAAAATAAATGATTTTTCCCCAAAATTGTTACTTTTAATGGGGAAGACGGACAAAAAGGGATAAAAATGGTACCAATCAAAATGTTATGGCTGGAATCGATAAATTTGGTGTGTATAAAATGGTACCAACCAAATATTATAGCTGAATTCTGATATTTAGTGTGTATAATTCTCTGACTACGAACACGAGCAACAAAAATTGATGGTACCGACCGAAGTATTGGAGCTGGACTGGAATGGTGTGCTCTGATCCTGTAGATTCTTAACATAAATGATTTTTCGATATTTGTAATTTCACAGGAAAGGCGTGAGAAATAGCGACAAAAATGGTAACAGCAAAATGTTGCAACCGAGAAGGTATTTAGTATGTGCTTTCCTCGGACGAGAGAAATAAATGGATTTTAGAAATTTGTACTTTTAAGGGATCGCAGGAAAAAAGGTTGTAATTGAAATCTTGATATGAGGTGTGTACATTCCCCTGACATGTAATATAAATCATTTTTATTTAAATTCGTACGTTTAAGGGGAAGCGGGTTTAAAAAGGTACCAAACGAACTGATGCAGCTTGAATCGTGAAACACGGTGTATACATTCCTCTGATTACCCAGACAATGAACGTAAACGAAATTTGTGATTTTAAACGGGGAGCGGAACAAAAAGAAAAAATGGCACCAATCAAAGCGTTGCAGTTAGAATCGTAAAATTCGGAATGTAAATTCTTCGGCAAAATAAATAGACTTTAAAAGGTGAAGCGGAACAAAACGGGATAAAAAAGATGCTAACCGATCAGTTGCAGCTATATTCGTGAAATTCTGTATATATTTAATTTAATTTTGCACATTTAAGGGGAAGCGGGAGAAAAACGATAAAAATTTGTTCCATGTGAAATTTTGAAATGTTGGCCAATATATTGCAACAATTCTAAGACGATTTGCAAAGATAGTGCTCATCTGTACCCACAACAATTTTTCTATAATATGTTGTGTAGATATTTTTCCTTTGCAGAATTATTTACCAAAAAATCGATTTGGAACCACTGTGTAGCGTGGAATGAGATGCTAAAGTCACGATGTTTTTATTACATTTAATGCAACACAACCTTCGAGGCTAATAAATCTTTGACAACGGCATAAATTCTGTAATAAGAGCACTGGGGAAATTTTTGGTATTTCTAATGTTTGCATAGAAATGGAATATACTTTGGAAGGTTCGAAGTTTAGTCTATAGAACTTCAATGAAAGAACTAAACAAGTATACACCAAAGTGGCCTGAGTCGTAAATTTGGGCTTATAAAATGAAATAACGGGCTCTGCATCGATGTGAGCCATCTGGTTGACATTTATTATTTATTGAGTACAAAAGGGGATTTATTAGTCCTTTAAAAACGACGCACAAATCGATTAACACAATTTCTGGAACAGAGTAGCGACCCTACAATTCTGAAAGGGCATGTAAGTAGATCATTTTCGTAGAATAACCTTATAGTTCAGCTGGACTGAGTCTCTTTATACACTCCACGAGAGTATGATGTCTTTGTGCACTTGTTTCTTATTATACAGATCGGCTTAGAATCACTTTCTGAGTCGATTTAGCAATGCCCGTCTGTCTGTCTGTCTATCTGTCCATCTACAGTCCGATCTTAACAAAAATTGGCACAAGTAAGCTTTGTGGATCAAGGACGAACGCTATTTAATTTGAGACCATTCAAATGTTGCTTCCGATTTGACTTTTTTCCGCTCTAGAAACCACATATTGTACCCGATATTCTTCAAATTTGGCTCCGCACCTTATAATCTAGCTAGAAACACCTATGCAAAAAGTGGGTAAAATCGGTTCAGATTTAAATGCAAATGTCGCTCCCGATTTGACTTTTTTCCGCTCTAGAAACCACATATTGTATCCGATTTTCTTTAAATTTGTCACAACATCTTATAATACAAAAAGAACATCTATGCAGAAAGTGGGTAAGATCGGTTCAGATTTAGATATAGCCCCCATACAAATGTCGCTCCCGATTTGACATTTTCCGCTCTAGAAACGACATATTGTCCCCGATTTTCTTTAAATTTTGCAGAACATCTTATAATCCAACTAGAAATACGTGTGCAAAAATTGGGTAAGATCGGTTCAGATTTAGATATAGCCCCCATACAAATGTCGCTCCCGATTTCACTTTTTCCGCTTTAGAAACGACATATTGTAACCGATTTTCTTTAAATTTTGCAGAACATCTTATAATCTAACTAGAAACACGTATGCAAAAATTGGGTAAGATCGGTTCAGATTTAGATATAGCACCCATACAAATGTCGCTCCCGATTTCACTTTTTCCGCTTTAGAAACGACATATTGTAACCGATTTTCTTTAAATTTTGCAGAACATCTTATAATCCAACTAGAAACACGTATGCAAAAATTGGGTAAGATCGGTTCAGATTTAGATATAGCCCCCATACAAATGTCGCTCCCGATTTCACTTTTTCCGCTCTAAAATCCACACATTGTACCCGTTTTTCTTTAAAATTTGCACAACATCTTATAATCGAACTAGAAAC
This sequence comes from Polietes domitor, assembly GCA_947397865.1. Lineage (NCBI taxonomy): Eukaryota > Metazoa > Arthropoda > Insecta > Diptera > Muscidae > Polietes > Polietes domitor. Next base: position 52,699 of record CANDYM010000458.1, read on the forward strand.
ATCTATGGTGAAAGTGGGTAAGATAGGTTCAGATTTAGATAGAGCCCTCATACAAATGTTGCTCCCGAATGTTTAACCGATTTTGGCCAAATTTTACATATTATATTTCACCAATATACATACATGGTGAAAGTGGGTCACATCGTTCCAGGGTTCAATATACCCCCATACAATTGTCCTTTCCGATTTAACATTTTTTGTCAAACACATACATTTACAGGATGCAAAAATCCTTCCCGATTTCACTTTTTACCGAATTGAATTGCAATGAGAATTGTTTGGGTGATGTCCATATGTCCATGCTTTGAAATGACTTTGGTATACTACTGTATAATTTGTATTTGTCTGTCGGACAATTAGATCAATTACCATATTATTTACCATACTCGTTAAATTTGACTGAAGATGAATTTATAGCATATAAATTATCCTTTCCGATTTAACATTTTTTGTCAAACACATACATTTACAGGATGCAAAAATCCTTCCCGATTTCACTTTTTACCGAATTATTTGTTTCACAGATAATTTGATCATAACTCGTAAAAAAACTCTAATTTTTCCAAAAATACGTATTCAATATTTTTATGAGAATGTATTACACAAACTTTCCAAAGAATAGAGCTATCGCGGTCGTAAACCATACCGCTTGATATGGAGTGACTCATATTTACAACTTTGGAAATTTTCTTCCACATAAGTATGAATTTACTCTATTATAAAAATATTTTATTAGATCCAAAGAAATGAATACTACCCTAACTCTAGCAATTGAATTATTTACTATTTTGAAATATAGTTAGTTAATTTTCCTACTTTTAAGGAAATATTTACTAAACTGGAGTAAGATTGATGAACTAAATTGGGGAATGGATTTTACTCAGTTTTAGGAATGCTATAGGAATGGATATTGTACTGGAGTATACTCTCCTGACCTTATTACAACTCCAATCAAATGTTTAGTTACTCCTCAATAATTTAATAATAATATTTTTTTCATTATTTTCCATTCTTTTCAGGTAAGTTTTGTCTCTATTTGTACATTTGTCATTTGGCCAAGAGAGCAGAGTCAGTTCCGCTTATGACTTCGTCATTGGGAAATACCTAAAATTACAAAATGCATTCACTTATGAAGACCTGAAATGATTTTTGGAAAAGTTTTGTTCTATCGGATTAAAGACATTCAACGTAAGTACATTTTCCAGATTGATTATGTGTAGGAATATTTTTTAATGGATATGTATTTCGATTTCTGAGCCTGGACTTCTTATTGCTGGAGCTTTTCTTCGAGAATTCGTTTCGAGGACATTATTGGGAAATCCTTTAATTTATATTCCCTGAGTCTTGAGAATTCTTGGGAATTTTCTTATGCAAACTTTATGAACCTCTATGACAATTAGTGGCTGCAAACCATAGACATTTGAGTATTGAGGGATTCCATGCAAAACCAACGAAGGTCTTCCGATTTTGATGAACTTTGGTGAATGAAAGCATTTGCCGGCTCTTTCTTTGCCAGCGTCTAGTCTAAATACAGTTTGAATAACTCTTGCATTTGACATCGAAACGGGCATTAGAACATTATTTTACATTCATCTTTAATGAAATGTCTTTTTTCTACTTCTTATCAGATATTCTAAAAACCAAACTAACAATTTGCAAATGTTATGAGTTCGTCCCTTCCTCAACCACCCCACCGGTAGTTCGTGTCTGCATCAACGGCTAATATTTGTACTCCATTGACTTTGTATGTCGTTGCATACGAACGAAGACTCATTTTTTACAAAGTTCATGCTATGCAAGTGAAAAATCCAAAGATTCTTGCAAACATTAAAGTTGAATAAATTGTTGGATTAAATTTTTTTGTTAGGGCGACAGTGTGTCGAACTCGACTCGAACAAACGACAGGGTGGGAATACGACGACGACAGTAGGATCGCCATCTAAAACAACCACCACCACCAACAATTGCTGGTGCTGCACTCGGGAAACTAAGGACATAATTAATTGTCAAAGGGATTCCGAAAGCTCTGGAGTTTCTGATGCATAAACGATGCTCGGGGGAGATGTGATGAGTGTTTTATTGTGTGTGTGCGTGTGTGTGTTAGTTTTTCCCAGCAATATACAATAAACCAGAAAGTTTTTCATTCTTTGCATTAATGTGTGTATACATTGGAGTGTCTTAGTCGGAAAGGCATCAACAAAAGCTGGTGTGTCACTAAAACTAACTTTGATTAACTTAAATATTGGAAAATACTTTCGATACAAAAATTTTAAAGATACAAAATTAAAGATCAGAAATAGATTATTTAGAACTAAAATAAAATAAAATGGGAATTCCTATTTATTATTTATTTATTATTCCTATTCCTATTAACTTTTCCGATAGAATTTGAGATTTTTCAGAGGATTAAAAGGTTCGACGAAAACTGAAGTTTCCAAATTGTGAAAGAATGACTTTGTGAAAAGCTATTCATTTTTTTTCACATTTTCAAAATTTGCCATCGGCTCTAGCAAAATCGAACAGTCAATGGAAAATCCCTTAAAAACTGTCTTGATATTTTTCTGGCTGCAAAATAAGTTCCGCCGGAAATTGATTTAAAGTTTTGAGAAATTTCGTATTTTTCAGATATAAGAAATTTTTATTGTTGTCAGAATACAATTAAACATAATTTCTAAAATGATAATGGTGCGCTGAATTCAAAAATACAATTGGCTTTTATGCAGCATTAAGGGTTTTACTTGTCAACCATTTTTGGTTAGTTTTTTACGACATCAGTGGGTATATTAACTAAGCCTACTTGCAGAAGATTTCTCCGAAAAGGTAATAGTAAGAAATCATTAAAGTAGCTTTGAATTAACTAAGTAAAGCAAAAAATCAACAAAAGCGTTATTCATATATGGCCAAGGAGTGAAAATTTTAATTTTAATAATAAATAAATAATGGAATAAATCGGAGAAGTTTTTGCTTTGTTCCAATAGATTAAACATACACAAATTATTATAAAACAAGTAAGGAAAGGCTAACGTCGGGCGGGGCCCGATATATATGATACCCTCCACTTTCTACCCCATTGCAATTCAATTCGGTAAAAATCTGAAATCGGGAATGGTTTTTGTATGGGTCCTAATCATGTACCATTGTGATGTATGTTTCAAGGTAAAATATAATCATATAATTATTTGGGAGCAAAATTTTTATTGTGGCGATTTTACCCACTCATATTACTAGCTGGAAGAAAATTAAGTAAAATATGGTTTCTAGATCGAAGAAAGTCATATCTGGAACGTCATTTGTACGGTGGGTTATATCTAAATCTGGACCGATCGCCACATGTGTTTTGAGTTGGATTATAAAATGTGGTGGCAAATTTGAAGAAATCGGGTACAATATGTGGTTTCTAGAGCGGAAAATTGCGAGGGAAAATTGTATGCGGGCTATATCTAAATCTGAACCGATCTTACTCGCTTTCGCATTTTCTTTGATTTTCATTGATTTTAAACATTATGTTAATGAACTACTAAAAAAATAGTCATTATGAAGATTCTTCAATTAAATTCTGGTTGATTTTGCAAGAAATAATAGAAAAAACAATAAGAAGGCGTTAAGTTCGGCCGGGCCGAATCTTATATACCCTCCACCACGGAGTGCATTCCACAGTATTACCAGCAGATTAAAGGATGCCGACTTTACATAGAAGCACAGTACCATATTACGAAAACTTTGATATTTTTATGCACATTACTATATTTGTTTACTATTTCAAACTATAATGTATACTTATGCGCACTGTTTAAAATCGACTACTATATATAAATAAATTGTGAAAGTGAACATGCCTAAATATTAGGCGATTGTCAGTCGCCATTAGAAAGAAGCATTTTCAGATACAGACAAAGTGACTGTATTATTTTGATAAGAAAATTACAAATTTTAAAGATATCCCCATTCGCCCCATTCTCCTCCCAAATGTAAAAATTTCCAAAAAAACCCTTTTGTTTCGTGTCTTCATAGTCAGAACACAGAATGCACACTGAATATATACACCGAATTTCATGGTATCAACTTCAGCGGTTCGGAAGGTCCCATTTTTATCCCTCTTTTTTAATTATATCTCTTAAAAGTACGAATTTCGAAAAATCCCTCTATTTTACGAGTCTGCACAATTAGAGGGATGTATATATCGATTTTCATGATTCTAGTTGTTATCGTATCATTGGTACCATATTTTATCCCATTTCGCCAGCTAAAACTTAAACTTCATGATTCTATCACTTTTTGTCGTAAAAGCAACAAAATAAAGTACGAATTTGGAAAAAAAATGTACGTGGCTATGCACTCAGAGGAATGTATACCCCGAATGCCATGATACTATCTGCGGTCATTTTGTTCGTACCATTTTATCCACTTTTTCGCATTTTACACCTTAAAAGTACGACTTTCGAAAATTTCATCATTCTTTCATCATTTTATCCCTCTGCTCCCATTGAATTCCTTGAAAGTACGAATTTGGAAAAGCCTTTTTTCGTGTCTACTCAGTCAGAGGAATGTATACAGCGAATTTCATGGTTCTAGCTGCATCCGTTTGTTTGGTATAGTTTGTATCCCCTTTTTTTCCATTTTACACCCTAAAAGTACGAATTTGAAAATTTCCTTTATTTTATGTGTCTACGCAATCAGAGGAATATATACACCGAATTTCATTATTCTAGGTGCAGCCGTTTGGTTGGTACTATTTTTATCCCTTTATCCCCAGTTAACCCCTTAAAAGTACGAATTTAAACTTTTATATTATGTATCTACTCCAAATTTCTTGTTTCTATCTGTTGTCGTTTGATAGGTACCATTTTCATCCCTTTTTGTCCCATTCCGCCCTATACAAACAAAAATCACTCTATGGTGCCCTTTTATGCTATAGAGGGAATGCGCATTGCAAATATCAAGTAAATACAAGCTAATATGTTCAAAAGACATGCTGAAATACTCTAAATATTAGGGGTATTTTCAGTTTTTGTGAGGGAAAAAATTTTCCCTCTTTGCCGATTTCGCCCACTTTCAATCCCAACCGATCTGCAACCATAAGACACATTTAGGAAAAATTTGAACCTCCTAGCTCATTTCGTTCGGCCGCTATCGTGCTTTCAACAGACAGACAGACGGACATGGCTATATCGTCTTAGAATTTTACCACGACCCAGAATATATATACTTTATGGGGTCTCCGATGAATATTTCAAGGTATTACAGACGGAATGACAAAGTGAATATACCCCCATCCTCGAGGTGGAGGGTATAAAAACTCGTAAAAAATAGAAGCTATCATTTCACAACTTTCAAACTCACACTAAAAAGTCACTAAAATATACACCTACGAACACTACTTAAAAGAAAATCATAATAGAAGAAATACGATTGTAAAAACTTTAAGAAATATATGACATCTTCAATATTTTAAAACTAATTGAAATTATCTTCAAAACAATGTAAAACGCATTAAAATCGGTAAAGACTTGCAGCAGTTTTTTATTTTTTTATTTTTCCCAAACTTAGTTTAAGTTCGAAGATGGGCGAAATTGCCACGCCCCCCACACAAAAGACCCATAAACCTATGTTAAATTAAAACTAATGTAATTTCCACACTGATCTTCGAAATGTGCTCTATTTTGGTATTTGATAATGTTTTATAACCACTTAAAGTGTGCAAAATATGACGGGTTTTGCCACGCCCTTCTGGTAACTCCCACACAAAACACCCTAAAATTAAATCTGTTATCTTCTTATCTTCTATGCGGATGATCGGAATACTGTGAGATTTCACATTTGGCAATGCTTTTATAGAGGTTACATTCGTGTGAAATATGGGTGATATTGGCAAACCCCTTCTGGTACACAAATTGGCATAAACTTTAGTTACAATAAAACCGATATAACATCCATGGTGGTAGTCCTAATCATTTGTAATATGATATTTGAAAATGTTTTTATAATCACTTTAAACATAAAAAGTATTTACGCTTTATCCGCGCCCCTTCAAGTACCTCCCACACAATAGTCTGTATCCTAGGTAAAATTAAATCATTCAAAAGTTCTATACTGGTGCACGGAATCCAACTATTTTAAAAATGTGCAAGCTGGGAGCATGTGCTACGAACCTTCTAGCACCTTCCACACAAATTATCCTGCCCCATGTAAAATTTAATTTCTTATAACTTCCGCGTATATGTTCTCTCAGAGTGAAGGTACATTTAAGTCGGTTTATCCGACTGGAGCTTTGTTACTTGTTTCACTGTTAAATTGGTCACAACTCGTATACAATAATTTTATGAGAAGAATACATACACAAACTTTCAAAACAATCGCAGCTATCGAGGTCAAAAACAGTACCGCTTGACATGGAATGACTCTTATATAATTTATATTTATTTTTATACCCTACACCACTTCGTGGACTAGGGTATTATAAGTTAGTTTCGCGCCAAATGTTTGTAACACCAAGAAATAATCGAGCTAGACCCACCTTAAGTATACCGATCGGCTTAGAATCACCAGCTAAGTCGATTTAACGATGTCTGTCTGTCCGTCCGTCCGTCTGCTGTCCATCTAAGCTTGTTCGCACTCTACAGGTGGCAACTATTGTCCGATTGTCATGAAACTTAGCAGAAGTTATTTTTTCTGCCCAAGGACCATCGGTGTTGAATTTGGAGGAAATCGGTTCAGATTTAGATATAGCCCCCATACAAATGTCGCTCCCGATTTGACATTTTCCGCTCTAGAAACCACATATTGTACCCGATTTTCTTTAAATTTGGTACAACATCTTATAATCCAACTAGAAACACCTATGCAGAAAGTGGGTAAGATCGGTTCAGATTTAGATATAGCCCCCATACAAATGTCGCTCCCTATTTCACTTTTTCCGCTTTAGAAACCACATATTGTACCCGATTTTCTTTAAAATTGGCACAACATTTTATAATCGAGCTAAAAAAACCTGTTGTGAAAGTGGGTAAGATCGTACATACAAATGTTGCTCCCGAATGTTTGACCGATTTTGGCCAAACTTTACATATTATATTTCACAAATAAACATACATGGTAAAAGCGGGTCGCATCGTTCCAGGTTTTAATATACCCCCATACAAATGTCCTTTCCAATTTAACATTTTTTGTCAAACACATACATTTACAGAAGCGAGGTACATACGAAGGGAGTGGTGTAGGGTATTATATAGTCGGCCCCGCCCGACTTTAGCCTTTCCTTTCTTGTTTTATTTATTTTTTTTTTAATTTCTGTGTTTCTTTCTTTCATTTTTGGTAAGGAAATATGACTTTTTCGAATCAAAATAAAATATTTATTTTAGGTTTTATAGAGTGGTTTTTATAGAGTTGTCTCTGTCAGTGCATCCTTTAAAATTAGTGGTTCCTTAGTGGTACCAACGATGTCGATTTTTTATAAAAGTTCGGTATAGTAGTAAAATATTCTAACAAAAAAATGAGCGCTTCGGTAAAAAAATATTTTTCAATTGACTCAAACGAAAACCATTATATATCTCAAAACGGGTAAAGTGTGACTTAGACCTGTATCATACTAGCTGCAAATATATATGTAGCACTAAAAATGTGTTTTTTTTTCAACTGATGCTGAATCCATCTGCATCAACTGTAAAAAATTATTAAATTCGAACAATATTTTCTTTCAACAACTCACGAACGAAACTACAAAAACAATTTATTTTACATACAAATCTCCCACTCTATGAAGTCCAAAAAAGTTATTTCTGCTATCTTTATGCATTTTTCGGTTACCTTTAAAACGATATCAAAACAAGTAAAAACGGCGTTAAGTTCGGCCGGGCCGAACTTTATATACCCTCCACCATGGATTGCATTCCACAGAGGTTGTCGGTTTTCGTAGAAGTGCAGAAATATTACAGGCAAATATAATTTGTTTAATATAGCCAAACCAAAACAAATACAAATATTGAAAAAATAATTTTATAAATAAATGTAATATTTTAATTATTTATTTCAAATCAAAAAATAAATATTCTTATATTTATATTTTCAAAAAGCTTAAATACCATAAATATTGGTAGATAGTGGGTACTACAGTTGGATGTATTTCCATTCTATTTTAATTTCAAAAGTACAAATTTTGAAAATCCATTATCAGACGTACATAGTGCAAAATAACCTAACTACATGATTCAACAAATTTTTGCCGTAAAACAAAAATTTCGAATTGGGAAAAAAACTTTTTATTATGCGTGTCTATGCAGTCAGAGGAATGTATACACCGAATTCCATGATTCCAGCTGCGCCCATTTGGTTGGTACCATTTTTACCCCCTTGACGTTTCTACGCAATTCGAATTTCATCATTCTAGCTGTAGTCGTTTAGTTGGTACTATTTTTATCCCTTGAAAGTACGAATTTCGAAAAATTCGTTTATTTTCCGTGTCTACGCAGTCAGAGGAATGTATACTCCGAATTGCATGACTCTAGCTGTGGTCATTTGGTTGGTAATATTTGTATCCCCTTTTTTTCATTTTAACCCCAAAAAGTAAGAATTTTGAAAAATCCGTATATTTTACTTGTCTATGAAATCATAGGAATGTATACACCGAATTTCATTACTCTAGGTACAGCCGTTTGGTTGGTACCATTTTTATCCCTCGGTACCCATTGTATCCCTTGAAAATAAGAATTTGGAAAAAACCTTTTATTTTTCATGTCTACGTAGTCAAAGGAATGTATACTCCGAATTGCGTGACTCTAGCTGCGGTCATTTTGTTGGTACTATTTTTATCCCCTTTTTCTATTTTGACCCCAAATAGTACGAATTTCGAAAAATCAGTTTATTTTCCGTGTCTACACAGTCAGAGGAATGTATATTCCGAATTTCATGACTCTAGCTGTGGTCATTTGATTGGTACTACTTTTATCCCCTTTTTGTCATTTTAACACCAAAAAGTACGAATTTTGAAAAATCCGTGTGTTTTACTTGTCTATGCAATCAGATGAATGTATACACCGAATTTCATTATTCTAGGCAGAGCCGTTTGGTTGGTACCATTTTTATCCCTCTATTCCCATTTTACCCCTTAAAAGTACGAATTTGGAAAAAAATACTTTTATATTATGTATCTACTCAATTAGAGGAATATACACACCGAATTTCGTGTTTCTAGCTGTTGTCGTTTAATATGTACCATTTTTATCCCTTTTTTTGCCCCATTTCACCCCCTACAAATAAGAATCACTTTATGGTGCACGTTTTCGCTATAAGGGGATTGCGCATACCAAATATCAAGCAAATATAAACAGACATATTCGAAAAACATGCTTAAATACGCTAAAATATTAGGGATTATTATGGGTATTTTTAGTCCTTGTGAGGGAAAAATTTTTACCTTTGGGCCGATTTCGCCACGTTTAAATCCCAACCGATCTACGACTATAAGACGCATTTATGGAAAATTTGAACGTTCTAGCTCCTTTCGTTTAGATGCTAGCGTGCTTTCAACAGACGGACGGACATGGCTAGATCGTCTTAGAAGTTTATGACGATCAAGAATATATATACTTTATAGGGTCTCAGGTCGATATTTCAAGGTGTTACAAACGGAATGACAAAGTTAGTGCACCCCCATCCTGCAGGTGGAGGGTATAAAAATAAATTCGAAGCAAGTCAGTTTTCAGATTTTCGTCCATGAAACGAAGCAGTGTACGTTCATCTGCTGAACGTGAGGATACTGATCGTATGAGTAATATTATCTTTAATAATTATAGCTCATACGCCACCAACATTTTATGACACTTCTATGCAAATTGTAAAGTGAGCCGTATATTTGACGATAAGTTCTAAGTTTTATGTTTTTTCTCTCTTTGTTATAGTTTGGTTCCACCCGTGGACAATTTCTAAAGAAATGTGTCAATAAGGTGCGTTAATTTAAAGTAAACTCTTTCCAGCAATGAGCGAAATCTTTTGTAGGATCGTCAATTAAAGTTGGTGCTGCAACATTTTGCCCAGCAGCACTCTAATATTCATACATAATATTTATATGGTTTGCTTGGGGACGGAAATGAAAAATAATGTAAAAAAACGACTAAACAATACAGTCGCATATATTGTCCTTATATGAACCCTACACACTGATTAATAGCAGCCATTTTAAATGTTGCAGGAAACACAGATATATGTGTGTCTTTGAAAGAGACTCCACAATTATTTATTTAAAAAAATCAATGTTGGAAAATCTCTTTTCGAAATAAGTGAACTTTGTAGTGGAAACCAAATACACATTTGATGATAGAAATGTGTCGCAGCAGCGATAGAGTTCGCATAGAAGAAGTAAATTAAAAAACAAGTAAAAAAGGCGTTAAGTTCGGTAGGTCCGAACTTTATTTACCCTCCACCATGGCTTGCAGTCCACAATGGCTGTCGAGTTTCGTACAAGTGCAGTAATATTACAGGAAAATATATATTTTTTTAATATAGTCGAACCAAAACAAATACAAATATTGAAAAAATATTTTTACATAAGTATAATATTTGTATTATTTTAAACCACGCTTATAAGGCAAGGCTACCAATACGTTTACTCTATATACATCGAAATAATACTTCAAGTCAATTCAAATTTATATTTTATATTTATATTTTCAAAAAAGCTTAAATACCATAAATATTGGCAAACAGTTGGTGCTACAGTTAGTTGTATTTCCATTCTATTTTTATTCCAAAAGTAAAAATTTAGAAAATCCATTATCTTACGTACATAGAGCAAAATTACCTAACTTCATGATTCAACAAATTTTTGTCGTCAAAGTAAAAAGTACGAATTTGGAGAAATCTTTTTATTTGGCGTGTCTATGCAGTCATAGGACTGCAATTCCATGATTTCAGCTGCGGCCATTTGGTTGGTACCATTTTTATCCCCTTTTTCCTTTTTTAACCCCTTAATAGTAGGACTTTCTAAAATCGATTTATTTTACGTGTCTACACAATTAGAGGAATGTACACAACGAATATCATCATTCTAGCCGTAGCCCTTTGGGCCGATTTAGACCAGTTGCAATCCCAACCGATCTGCTAAATCAGGTATTTTTTTGGGCATATTTCAAATGAAATCCGATTGTTATAAAATTTAGCATGATGATAAAGGAAATTTACTCATCTTTTTATCGCCGCGATGGACATTCGAACGATGACATGTTCTGTACATAATGATATCCCTGGACCTTTGAATTAAAAAAAGGAAGGCGCGATGGACATTCGAACGATGACATGTTCTGTACATAATGATATCCCTGGGCCTTTGAAATAAAAAAAAGGACTCACACACAGCTTATAGATCTGACTATTGGGTTAGCTTTAATTGTATGTTAACCATTCCTGGAGAAAATAAAGTTTATAATAGCAAAATTAAGTAACATTTAATTTTTCAAAAAACAAGGAATAAAATCCTCCTTGACTTTCGTCTACTCGGAAACTCAACGTTGTTGGATCGATGTTGTTGTTGATGCTGTTGTCATTGTACCGTGTAATAAGTTTTGTTTTTGTAAAAATGCTTGTCATTATTTTCCTACAAAATACTGATTATTTTCAAAAAACACATACCACAATACATACTGTGTAGGTGAGTTGCTCTATGAGTTTCCTCTTTTGTGGCAATTGAAGATTTAGCAATTTAAAGTTCCTCCACCAGATGCCATTCTAAGTTTAAAGTGTGTGGTTTTCCAAGTGTAGATGGAATGGTTATTGTTATGGACGAATGGCCAAGGCACACGGAAGTTGTCATAAGGTAGGCGTGTACATAGATATGTAACTGGTAGATGGTAAATAATGAAATGAAACTATTCAAATAAATGTACAGTCCTCAACTCTTTGATAGGTTCACAGACAAATAATATCGTCCGGAAATTTTTTTCACAGAAACATATTTGGGTTTATTAGATTCAGCTTTCTCTTCTACAGAGCATTGTTGTTACCATCCCCCACTCGTATATCATGAGAATGTATTTCTAATCTCCCCACAGCAGCATAAATTATAGTAGGTGTATAATTTATGCAGCGTAAATAATACTTGGCGTATGCTAATATTTGTAACACTCAGAAGTCTCATATTTTATGCTCTACAACAAAATAATACGGGCTTCATCATTTTTAGGCGGTTGTGTAGTTAAATAAGACAACCCTACGCTGATTTATGAAGGCCTTCTCATAGGCCTTCTTAGGGAGGCACAAGGAATGCTTCCTGCATTTCATACTCACAGAAGGTCCAGAAGGTCCAAAATAAGGTAAAAAATATGACGAACAACGGACCAGCATTTCTTCAATATTTTTGGTCTCGGCTGGAATTTGAACCCATGATCTTCGCACTGCTTATCGGACGTGCTACATTCTAAACCACAGAACTTTATTGTGTGTTTACGTCAAAAAGTTTATAGAAACGCATGACCCTTCGACTAAGCGAACGCCTTCGTCGCTGCCTTCTTCTGTCAGGCCTTCTAGCATGTCTCGCGAAGAAAGGGAAGTAGGAATTAGCCAAAAAATTTAGTTATGCGTTTACAACAAAAAAGTGTGTAGAAAATACTCTCGCAAGGTCGCTTATCCGAAGAAGGCAAACAAGCATGAGTTATGGATCGTGTAGCATCTAATGGGAAGACCTTCTAAAATGCCTTTTAGTAGAAGGCCTTCAGGAATGGGTGTCGAACGTGTAATAACACCAATTTCACCAGAAATTATGAATGATATGATAAATATTTTGGTATAAGATTAAGAGGAGATAATTTTTTTTCATTCCCTTTAAGTATTGGATTTGTACACAGTTCAAAAATAGGAGTAGCCGATAAATATAGGATCGTGTATGTTAGTGGGCGTAAACGTCTAAATAATATACGTGTTCCCTACTTCCACTGTTTATAATTAATTCTACTCTTTGCAACGCCGGGAAATTATAATATATATCTGACTTCTTGAGCGTAAATAAATCATATTGAGTATTTGTTACGGGTCTATATGAAAACATGGACGAATGAAATATAATGCCAAATTGGAACCGAAATTGTATAAACATTTGTATAAAGGCTATATCTACACTTGACCGATTTGCTTAATATTAAATACCCCCAAAAAAATCCACAAATAAAGTTTCATTTGAATCGGTGAAGAATTACGACCTGGAGTTTGATTGCAAATGTAGATGCACCGACAGACATTTCCAAATCGACTCAGAAAATGTCGATCTGTATTATATTTCCACTTTTAGTTGTTATAAACAAAGGCAACAACAACAAATATTTTTAACATAAAACAAACAAAGCATTTAAAAAATAATTTTAAATTTATTTATTTAAAATAATTTCCAATAATTTTAAATAAATTTACATTAATTGACTTCAAATCAGGAAAATTGTAATAATATCGTTCATAAAACTTGCAAAAATTATAAAATCGACAACATCCGTACTGCCTTCATTCTCCCAGCATGCTAGCAGACCTTGTAAAGCAAGGCCTTGAAGAATAACCATTGGATCTATCTAATAGGAAATGAGAAGGCCTTTCTAAATGCCTTCTCAAAGAAAGCGGTCAATAATGAGTATATGACTTCTAAATGCTGATAACACTACTCAACAAATTGAAAAAAATTTCATGTACTCCGGATGCGATAATTTTTTCTGTGTAGATAACCTTGACATGAGCTCGAAAAACGCAATAAAATTTTTTTTTTTTCGTTTGGTTTTTTTTTTATTATTTTTTTTTTAAATTTAAAAAATTTTTTTTTGGTTAATTTGTTTCGTCCGGCATAACTCGGGAACCACTAGCCCGATTTAATTGAATTAAATTTTAAAAAATTTAAAATTACAATTCCCTTAATCTGTTCATATATTGTTTTCCTATACAAGCAACAGTTTCCAAGTTAAAAATGAATATATAAAGGAAAAAACTTATTTTTTGCCTAAAAATTTAAATTTTTTTTTTTTAAAAATCCATAAAAAATCCAAAATGAAAAAAAATGTCAAATCTTATTACTTTTACGTAAAGTCACATAACCTATGAGCAAAATGAGACAAAGATCATGAAAATCGATGCACGCGTTTCGCTTTTATTCGCAATTGAGTAAAGGTATGAATTTCAAAAATTTGCTCGACATATGCACAACTTTGTCTATGGTAAGGTTTTTTCTTTTTTATTACAAAAAAAAATTAAAATTTTTGGGTGACAAAAATATATGACTTTAAATTAAAAAACAATTCGATATATGTACAAGAAATTATCCTAAGGATATCAACATTAATTAATTATAAAAAAGTTTAAAAAAAAATATCTAAACACAAAAATAAAAACCTTCAAATTAAAAATAATTATGTGCTTTTGTCTTTCTTTTATATTGTTGTGGGTCTGTTTCTCTTATCAGGAACCAGATATAGTCCCCCATCATAGCTTCGTTCCAAAATCCTTGGTATCGGTGCTCAATTTCTTTCATTTGCTGATGAAAACGCTCACCATGCTCGTCACTCACAACGCCCAGGTTGTCCGGAAAGAAGTCCAAGTGCGAGTGTAGAAAATGTATCTTAAGCGACATATTTGCTCTAATTTTTTTATAATTTTGGAGTAGTTGTTCGACGATCTCTCTGTAATTTGAGCTTTTGTTGTTTCCAAGAAATCCGGAAACAATTTGCCGAAATGAGTTCCAAGCTGCAGCTTCATTTGGTGATAAAATGTGCTCAAACTGTTGGTCTTTCAACAACTTTTTAATTTGCGGACCGTCGAAAACGCCTTCCTTAATCTTTGCCGATGAAAGGTGAGGAAAAATGGTTTTTAAATAGGCGAACGCTTCGCCATCTTTGTTGATAGCTTTCACGAAGTTTTTTATGAGTCCGAGCTTTATGTGAAGAGGTGGGAGAAAAACATTTTCCTTTTTTATGAGTGGTGTATATTTCACGTTGTCGCTGCCGGGGATGAAGTTAACTCTTTCTGTCCAACTCCTCCTGGTGTAATGATGTTGACGATCGCGGCTGTCCCAAAGGCAGAGAAAACAACAGTACTTTGTGAATCGACCTTGTAATCCACAAAGGATACCGATAACCTTAAGGTCGGCACAAACTTTCCAATCGTGCCTCTCATAGTTAAGGCACTTTAGTAGATTGTCCATGACTTCGTATGTTTCCTTGGTGTCAACGGCATGAGCAATTGGAATCGAAGGTTTCTCGTTGCCGTTGTGCAGTAAAATTGCTTTAAGGCTCTGCTTGTTGCTGGCATGATGATTCTCGGCTGTCGTCTGAAAGAATTTCAATAATAAGTTATATATGTTCTTGAATTTCGTAATCTACACTTACCTTGAGTCAGCTAGCTGTACGTAGCACCTTGGACATAGAGCACTTGGTGTCCACCGCTCATCTATGTTTGAGACCTTTAAATTGAAGCTCTCTTCAAATGAATCTCTCAATTTAGGTGAAAAACAACGCTTGTTTTTTTTCAGAAACGTATTCTCCGCACATGTAACAAAAATTACTTGGATTGGTATTGCATTCAAATCCTCGCGAACGTTTGCTCATTTTAACTATCGCGTTCGTCGACACTTGTTGAATGAGTAAAATCGATCAATGAAGACCTATTTATACTGTGTATTGTTTAGTATTTTACTGACAGGTACTTATAAATGGGTGTATATTTTTTTACGGTGGCTACATACCTGTTTCACCATGTGTGAGTCTTAAATTTTCCGAATAATGACCACCCTTAAATGTGGGTTGCATTTCTGTAAAAAAATCATACAGGTAGCCAACGGAAAACCCAAATAATTAAAAAAGTCCCCTTTCCTTTTTTCCTTTTAATTGTTCACGCACATTTATTAGCGTTTATTACTTTGCTTACGCAATCATAAAAATTAAATAACCCTTTGTTTATTCCGTTTTGTTAATTCTGAGAATCAAAAAAAAGAAAAAACCTTACCATAGACAAAGTTGTGCATATGTCGAGCAAATTTTTGAAATTCATACCTTTACTCAATTGCGAATAAAAGCGAAACGCGTGCATCGATTTTCATGATCTTTGTCTCATTTTGCTCATAGGTTATGTGACTTTACGTAAAAGTAATAAGATTTGACATTTTTTTTCATTTTGGATTTTTTATAGATTTAAAAAAAAAAAAATTTAAATTTTTAGGCAAAAAATAAGTTTTTTCCTTTATATATTCATTTTTAACTTGGAAACTGTTGCTTGTATAGGAAAACAATATATGAACAGATTAAGGGAATTGTAATTTTAAATTTTTTAAAATTTAATTCAATTAAATCGGGCTAGTGGTTCCCGAGTTATGCCGGACGAAACAAATTAACCAAAAAAAAATTTTTTAAATTTTTGAAATTCATACTTTTACTCAATTGCGAATAAAAGCGAAACGCTTGCATCGATTTTCATGATCTTTGTCTCATTTTGCTCATAGGTTATGTGACTTTACGTAAAAGTAATAAGATTTGACATTTTTTTTCATTTTGGATTTTTTATGGATTTTTTAAAAAAAAAAATTTAAAATTTTTAGGCAAAAAATAAGTTTTTTCCTTTATATATTCATTTTTAACTTGGAAACTGTTGCTTGTATAGGAAAACAATATATGAACAGATTAAGGGAATTGTAATATTAAATTTTTTAAAATTTAATTCAAATAAATCGGGCTAGTGGTTCCCGAGTTATGCCGGACGAAACAAATTAACCAAAAAAAAATTTTTAAAATTTAAAAAAAAAATAATAAAAAAAAAACCAAACGAAAAAAAAAAATTTTATTGCGTTTTTCGAGCTCATGTCAAGGTTATCTACACAGAAAAAATTATCGCATCCCGAGTACATTTTGACTGTTGACTAGTGTAATTAGGCCTTCTTAGAGAAGCGAGGTGAGAATGTACCCTCAATCTTTTTTCATCCGCAAAGAAGGCCTTCTGGAATGCCTATTTTCAGAAGGCATACATGAATATGTTTTGGATCTGAAGGGAATGCATTTTTGAAGGCCTTCTAAGGGGAGGCCTTTCAACCTTTCCCGCTGGGGATAGTGACAATTCATATTTACAAATAATTTCCTTACATCTGTTTGCGCTAGGGTGGGATAGTGCTCGACTTTTCTATAACGATATTGTAGAACCACTAGTTTTGTGAGGTTTGGAAACAAATTCATGAGTCAAAAAATGGGGGTGTTGGGAAAAATGGGTAAAAATACACAAAAAGCCCCAAAACTGCCTCGTAGTCGTCCCCATGGGGGTTAAATGTAAGACCGACACCCATTAATTTTCCCTCCCCGACATTTTCTTCGAACACATATACCCGCTTTCTCCACTCGTTAAGGTGCTGCCATACAACAATTATTTTTTTATAGGCCCAAGGAAGCCGCTAGTGGAGTCAAATGTATGACCGACCGCCAATATTTTTGCAACCCCCCATTTTCTCTGAACATACGTACCTCCTATCTCTAACCCTTCAGATGACCCCCATACGAATTTTCTATTTTTTGTTATGGCACTAAGGCCCAAAACTGCCCGGACCCCATACACTTGCCTAATTTTTATATTCTTTATGAAAGAAAGGCCCCATACTGCCCCTCAGTAGACCCTATAGGGGAGAAGTGTAAGACTGATCCCCATTAAATTACCCTCTTCAACATTTTCCCCAAACACACCCAACAACAAATTTTATAAAAAAAATAATTTTTGTATGGGACATTCCTGTTCCACCCGGACATGGACAATTTTCAATGTCGTTTTTTACGGTTTTATGTTTTTTACGCATGCGGACAATAACTCAACTTAATGTATCCATTTCTACACCATTTTCAAGTGTAATACAAAAGACACCGTTTGAAATTCAAAAAATGTCAATTGAATATCAATATCATTTGAAATTCAAAACTCGTCGTTTGAAATTCAAAATACACCATTTGAAATTCAAAAGTTTTCATTTGAAATTCAAAAATTATTACATTTGAAATTCAAAAATGTAAACAAAATTATTTAAGAAAAATATACATTGGATGGGGTAGCATTTTTTCTGCAAATTTGGATATTCAGCAGTTTTGAAAACAGATCTAATAAATTGATAAGCAACTAATAATTATAATGAGCTCAGAGAGCATCTGCATATAATTTATAAGGACTTGTATTTTTCTTAGTGTCGGATTATTTGTGTGGGTGGTACAACAAATCATAACTATTTAACAGATATAAAGTGATTGTAAAACCATTTCCAATATTAAATTGTTACTGATCAGTTTTATTTTAACCAAAGCTTATGCCAATTTGTGTGAGAGGTCTTGCAATATCGCTCATATTGCAGGTGTAAATAACATCTATGAAAGAAATTTCTCAATGGGTAATGTTCTTATTTTTATATCCTCACTCCACAGACTTTCTATCTATCAATCTAAATGGGGGTAAATCTGTTTTCTAAACAGCGGAATATAAAAATTTACAGAAATAAATAAATGCTACCCAACCTAATGTATATTTTGCTTAAATAATTTTGTTTATCCTTTTTGAATTACTTATGACGAGTTTTGAATTACAAATGACGACTTTTGAATTTCAAATGATGTCTTTTGAATTACAAATGACGATTTTTTGAATTTCACTTGGCATTTTTTGAATTTCAAATGGAATTTTGAATTTCAACTGGTGTCTTTTGAATTTCAAGTGATGTCTTTTGAATGACAATTGAAAAAGGTGTAGAAACACTAAAAATTGTTACTTTTGACGAATCATAAAACACAAACTACATTCAATAATGCCAAAATTTTAAATAAATGCTACCCAACCTAAAGTATATTTTACTTAAATAATTTTGTTTACCCTTTTTTAATTGCAAATGGAATAATGTTTGAATTACAAAGGGAATATTTTTTTAATTTTCAAATGAAAACTTTTGAATTTCAAATGGTGTGTTTTGAATTACTTATGACGTGTCTTGAATTGCAAATGACGAGTTTTGAATTACAAATGATGACTTTTGAATTACAAATGATGAGTTTTGAATTACAAATGACGAGTTTTGAATTACAAATGAAGAGTTTTGAATGTCAAATAATGTCTTTTGAATTTCAAATGATGTCTTTTGAATTACAAATGACGACTTTTGAATTTCAATTGACATTTTTTGAATTTCAAATGGAATTTTTGAATTTCAAATGGAATTTTTGAATTTCAAGTGATATTTTTTGGATTGCAAATGCTGTCTTTTGAATTTCAAGTGATGTCTTTTGTATGACAATTGAAAAAGGTGTAGGAACACTATAAATTTTCACCTTTGACGAATCATAAAATACAAACTACATTCAATAATGCCAAAATTTTGAAGTCACGCACAATTCTTGCAACGAGGAGAACAAATCTGCCAGTTTTTCTTCAAATCGGAACGAACTTATGAAGACTATATGAAAATTTAAATCCAATATCTACGCCAAATATAGGGTCCGCCAAATAACTTTTTTTTTGAAAATGCTATAAAAAAAAACTACTGAATATTTTCTCAAATTTCTTTTTTTATTTTAAAGTACAATCCTTCCGGTTAATAATGGAAAATAATTTCATTCAAATGGCTGCCTCGGGCACCCCACAAATAATAGTCCAACGGTTGAATAGTTGAAAAAAAAAAAACGTTAGATGGCGGACCCTATAGTTAGAGTAAAAAAAAGTGGCATGAGTCACAGTTCAATAAGATCGATAGATTTTGTCTTGGGTAGTACGTACCATCCTTCATAAAGATATATTGCTAGTTACACATGCTGATATGCTAAGTTCACTTGTACAAAATTGTCAATGGGAAATAAAAACTTTCTAACCTTTTCTGCTTTAAATATTTGTACTCTGCAAGTGCAGGAATATTATTTTATTTGCTCCGCTCAAACGTCATTAATAAACTGATTACACTTGCCAAGTAATTGGGGGATTTTGGACTTAGCATATTTGATTTCTATGATTTTATTATTATTTTTTTTTCGTAAAAACGGATTTTTATTATTCTTTAAAATAATAAAATAAGCTGCAATCTAAATGCAACAAAAATCTAAATACATCTAAAATATAAAAAAATAAAAATTTAAAATATTACTCAATATAAATATTTTTTTTTCAATTGTAGCCGACAGCAATAACAATGTGTGTATGAAAAAAATTAAAAAATAATTTTATGTTAAAATTTCTGGACATATCCTGGATAATTATCCAGTGTAAGACTTGGTGAACAAATATTTGTTTTGAGTCCAAAATAGACTCTTTATTAACGTTTTTATACCCTCCACCTCCAGGATGGGGGTATACTAACTTTGTCATTCCGTTTGTAACACCTTGAAATATCGACCTAAGACCCTATAAAGTATATATATTCTTGATCGTCATCAAATTCTAAGACGATCTAGCCATGTCCGTCTGTCCGTCCGTTTGTCCGTCTGTTGAAAGCACGCTAGCATCTAAACGAAAGGAGCTATAACGTTCAAATTTTCCATAAATGAGTCTTATAGTCGTAGATCGTTTGGGATTGAAATGGGGCGAAATCGGTCCAAAGGGAACAATTTCTCCCTCACAAGGACTAAAAATACCCATAATAATCCCTAATATTTTAGCGTATTTAAGCATGTTTTTTGAATATGTCTGTTTATATTTGCTTGATATTTGGTATGCGCATTCCCCCTACAGCAAAACCGTGCATCATAAAGTGATTCTTATTTGTAGGGAGTGAAATGGGGCAAAAAAGGGATAAAAATGGTACATATTAAAAGACAACAGTTAGAAACACGAAATTCGGTGTGTACATTCCTCTAACTGAGTGAGACATAATATAAAAACATTTTTTCGAAATTCGTACTTTTAAGCGGTAAAATGGGAATAAAGGGTTTAAAATGGTACCAACCAAACGGCTGCACCTGGAAAAATTAAATTCGGTGTATACATTCTTCTGATTGCGTAGACACGTAAAATAAACGAATTTTTCGAAAATCGTACTTTTTGGGGTTAAACTGAAAAAAAGGGGTTAAAAATAGTACCAATCAAATGACAGTAGCTAGAGTCATGAAATTCGGAGTATACATTCCTCTGACTGTGTAGACACGGAAAATAAACTGATTTTTCGAAATTCGTACTTTTTGGGGTCAAAATAGAAAAAGGGGATAAAAATATTACTAACCAAATGACCGCAGCTAGGGTCGTGAAATTCGGAGTATACATTCCTTTGACTACGTAGACATGAAAAATAAAACGTTTTTTCCAAATTCGTACTTTCAAGGGATACAATGGGTACGGAGGGATAAAAATGGTACCAACCAAACGGCTACACCTGGAATAATGAAAATCGGTGTCGACATTCCTCTGATTGCGTAGACACTTAAAATAAACAGATTTTTCGAAATTCGTACTTTTTGAGGTTAAAAAGAAAAAAGGGGATAAAAATAGTACCAATCAAATGACCGCAGCTAGAGTCAGGAAATTCCGAGTATACATTCCTCTGACTGCGTAGACACGGAAAATAGACGAATTTTTCGAAATTCGTACTTTTTGGGGTTTAAATGGAAAAAAGGGGATACAAATAGTACCAACCAAATGACTGTAGCTAGAGTCATGCAATTCGGAGTATACATTCCTCTGACTGCTTAGACACGAAAAATAAACGGATTTTTCGAAATTCGTACTTTCAAGGGATACAATGGTAAAGGGGGATAAAAATAGTACCAACTAAACGACTACAGCTAGAATGATGAAATTCTAATTGCGTAGAAATTAAAATGGTACCAATCAAATGGGCGCAGCTGGAATCATGGAATTCGGTGTATACATTCCTCTGACTGCATAGACACGCAAAATAAAAAGTTTTTTTTTTCCAAATTCCTACTTTTTCTTTTACGGCAAAAATTGGTTGAATCATGAAGTTAGGTTATTTTGCACTTTGCACATGTACGTCTGATAATGGATTTTCAAAATTTGTACTTTTGGAATTAAAATAGAATGGAACTGTAGCACCCACTATCTTCCAATATTTATGGTATTTAAGCTTTTTGAAAATATAAATATAAGAATATTTATTTTTTGTTTTGAAATAGATAATGGTTTGATGTAAATAAAATATTATATTTATGTATATAATTATTTTTTCAATATTTGTATTTGTTTTGGTTTCCTGTAATCTTATTGCACTTCGACGAAAACCGACCACCTCTGTGGAATGCAATCCATGGTGGAGGGTATATAAAGTTCGGCCCGGCCGAATTTAACGCCGTTTTTACTTGTTCTTATCACAGCTTGTTATCCCGTCTTAAAGAAAATAGTTGTTGTGTTTTTAGTAAATAAATAAAATTGAATACTGCCCGGCCGTTTGACTATACAACAATTATAAACGTGATTTGGAAAATTTCGTCAAAAACATGAAATTACTCACTTTAACATCGTATGGAATAAGCAACTGGAATTTGGTTTGGGTATTTTGGTTCTTTGTCACATATCTCGTCAATGTCTGTAGAATAACCATTCGGTCGACTTGGACCTCTCCTCCAGTTTTCACAATACCCTAGTTGAATTGTTCAATGTTCATAGTCTTGCACTGTATTTGTGGTCTTGTTAACAATTTCAGAAAACATGCTCACAATCATCCAAGACTCTGTCTCCGCTATGAAAGCACAACAACAACAACATTTGTTAATTTCATGTTGAGCTCTATAGGCTCCTCTATAGGCATGTGTATGAGTACACTCGAAGAAAAATTTGCTAATGGGTAGACGGAAGATCATGACTAAATCGACACGCAAAGTGATTCTAAGCCGATTGGTCCCTGTAGATACTTTTTTGGTAGTAAAAACAATTGCATTTTGAGAAGATTTGGACCCTTCCAGAGAAGATCATGTTCTTGGTACAAAAAAATCCATGTCGATTTCATATTTTCTCGGCCCCACGATAATGGTGAAATTCAGGAGTCAAGAGAATAATCCTGTATTTATATATATCCCAGTAACAATCTCTGTCCTCAATCTCTGATCCTGAAATTTATTGCAGTCAAAGAATAAAAATGAAAATTTTAATAGACATTTTTCTCTGAGTCTCTCTCTCCAATTGAGCCGAAAAAGCTAGTAAGTATACGATTATTGCCTGTTCGACAAAACCGCAGGCATTTAGTCGAAGGACTTGTAACATTTTTGCTGTGCCAAACAAAAAGGCTCCTCCTGGCTCCCGCACGTTTGTAATTGTGTGGGTGTGGTGGTGGTGGTGCTGTGCACAAACTCTCAACCTTTCACATGCAGCAATAAACAGTTCCCAAATTCAGCAACACACACACACACCGATGTGAACTCTTTTGTAGCAACAGCAACGACAACAAATGTTGGGTTGAGTTTCTATTGCTCACTTGATTCGAGTACTTGTCGCTTGTTGGGTTGTAAAAGGACCTCATGTAAGGACCTAAGCTTTAAATTTCGGTGTCGTTGCCTGTAAACGTTGATGTTGCTGCTGTTATTGTTGCTACATATTTTGTGTAATATATGCCAAGTGGAAACTTAGCAATAGCCCCACGTGTATTAAATGTCTTTATGCACTTATTACCCATGTACGGGGCACGGCACAAGTCAATTGTACCTCCGCAATTCCCACCTTCCCCACATGCATACACACATGTAGAGTTTCCATAAATGTCCTGGTGTCGTGGTGTGTGTGCGTTTGCATAAAAATGCCGAAAATCAGCACAAAACTTTAAGGACCAGCAGCAGTGAAGACCAACAACGCACCAGGTAAAATCCCACAACAAAAGAAGAATAATGGATATTTTCCTAATTTAAAATATTTTTATTTAAAATATGTCAAAAGAAATACAAAATGATATGCTCAGGTTAAGTTGGTTGTTTTGTATGGAGATTATCTAATTTGGTTGGGTTCCTTTCCTATCTAAATATTAGGAATATTATTTTGTTTTGAATTGACCTTTTGGTTTAGTATGCCTAGACTTTTGGAGATAGATATTTGTATTCAAATATACATTTAGTTGACATTTAGATTAGTTATGGTTATTATAGCGTAGTTTATTAGAAAATAAAAGTGACCTTTTTATACCCTCACTCTACAGAGTAGTAGGGTATATATCATTTGGAACAGAAAAGAAGTAAAAACCACCATTGATTGCATTCCACAGAGGATGTCGATTTTCGTAGAAGTGCAGTAATATTACAGGAAAATATATTTTTTTAATATAGCCAAATCAAAACAAATACAAATATTAAAAAAAAAAATAATTTTATAAATAAATATAATATTTTAATTATTTCAAAGCACGCGTATAAGGCCAGGCTACCAATACGTCAATTCAAAAAATAATTATTCATCTATTTATATTTTCAAAAAGCTTAAATACCATAAATATTGGTAGATAGTGGGTGCTACAGTTGGTTGTATTTCCATTCTATTTTAATTCCAAAAGTACAATTTTGAAAATCCCTTATCTGACGTTCATAGTGCAAAATAACCTAACTTCATGATTCAACCAATTTTTGGCGTAAAAGAAAAAGTACGAATTTGGAAAAAAAACTTGTTGCGCGTCTATGCAGTCAGAGGAATGTATACACCGAATTCGATGATTCCAGCTTCGGCCATTTGGTTGGTACCTTTTTTACCCCCTTAAGAGTACGACTATCCAAAATCTCTTTATTTGACGTTTCTACCCAATTAGAATTTCATCATTCCAGCTGTAGTCGTTTAGTTCGTACTATTTTTATCTCTCTGTACTATTTGTATCCCTTGAAAGTACGAATTTCGAATTCATTTTTTCCATTTTGACCCCAAAAAGTACGAATATCGAAAAATCCGTGTATTTATCGTGCCTACGCAGTCATAGGAATGTATACTCCGAATTTCATGACTCTAGCTGTGGTATCTGTACCCCCTTTTTCATTTTAACTCCAAGAAGTACGAATATCGAAAAATCCGTTTATTTTACGTGTCTACGCAATCAGAGGAATATATACACCGAATTTCATTATTCTAGGTGTAGCCGTTTGGTTGGTACCATTTTTATCCCTCTGTACCCATTGTATCCCTAGAAAGTACGAAATTAGAAAAAAAAAACTTTTTTTTCCATGTCTACGTAGTCAAAGGAATGTATACTCCGAATTTCATGACTCTAGCTGCGGTCATTTGGTTGGTACTATTTTAATCCCCTTTTTCCATTTTGACCCCAAAAAGTGCGAATTTCGAAAAATCCGTTTATTTTCCGTGTCTACATAGTCAGAGGAATGTATACTCCAAATTTCATGACTCTAGCTGCGGTCATTTGATCGGTACTATTTTTATCCCCTTTTTTCATTTTAACCCCAAAAAGTACGAATTTTGCAAAATCCGTGTATTTTACGTGTCTATGCAATCAGAGGAATGTATACACCGAATTTGTTTATTCTAGGGGCAGCCGTTTGGTTGGTACCATTTTTATTCCTCTATTCCCATTTTACCCTTAAAAGTACTAATTTGGAAAAAAATACTTTTATATTTTGTATCTACTCTATTAGAGGAATGTACACACCGAATTTCGTGTTTCTAGCTGTTGTCGTTTAATATGTACCATTTTTATTCCATTTTGCCCCCTACAAATAAGAATCACATTATAGTGCACGTTTTTGTTATCGGGGGAAGTCGCATACCCAATATCAAGTAAGTACAAGCAGACATATTGAAAAAATATGCTAAAATATTAGAGATTATTATGGGTATTTTTAGTCCTTGTGAGGGAAAATTTTTTCCCTTTTGGGCCGATTTCGCCCCGTTTCAATCAGAACCGATCTACGACGCATTTATGGAATATTTGAACGTTCTAGCTCCTTTCGTTTAGATGCTAGTGTGATTTCAATAGTCGGACAGACCGACGGACGGACATGGCTAGATCGTCTTAGAATTTTATGACGATCAAGAATATATATACTTTATAGGGTCTCTGGTCGATATTTCAAGGTGTTACAAACGGAATGACATAGTTAGTATACCCCCTGGAGGTGGAGGGTATAAAAAGTGTAACGCATTGAAGGAGTGACTTAAGATCCTAAGGGTCATTTTCTCATAGTCCGATTAAAGTGTCAATTAACTAACCGGTATATTAGTTTTTCGAAGCGATAAATTGCCGGTTAAACATTTTGGTTTTCTCATTCAACGATTAAATTGTTCTCAGATAAATGTGTGAGTTTGGCAACACCACTGAGAATTATAAACTGAAGTAGGAATGTATTGGTAATGCTGTGCTAACTCTGCTGTTCATTTCATTGCTGTTTATGTGTGCGTGTGTGTATCAAATATGCTTCACAGGAGGTGAAACACTTACGTACTTTTAATTTCGAAAAATCCCTCTATTTTACGAATATACGCGATTAGAGGGGATGTCCACACCGAATTTCATGATTCAATCGATTGTCGTATGCATATCATGGATATGCATTCCACATTTCATGTTTCTAGCCATTTGGCCCGCTAAAAAATGTTATTTATTTGTTGGTGCTTTCAAGCTATATATCAGGTACATATAAAAACAAGTAAGGTCGAGGCCGACTATATCATACCCTACACTTTCGACTCCACTACATTTCAATTCGGTGAAAATATGAACAACATTTGTATGGGAACTATATATAAATCTGAACCGATCCCATCCACTTTTACCAAAGATGTTTCTGGTGTAAATATAAGATGACCTGCCGTGCCTGTGGTTTCTATAGCGGTTAACCTCAAATCGGGAGCGAAATTTGTATGGGAGCTATATCTAAATCTGAACCGATTTGACACATTTTTGTAACAGATGTTTCTAGTTAAAATATGAGATGTTGTACCAAATTTGATCAAAATCAGTTTAAATTTATGGTTTCTAAACCGGAAAATGTCAAATAGGGAGCGAAATTTGTATGGTGGCTATATCTAAATCTGAACTGATTTGATCCTGCGACCTGTATCGTGATTACAAGAATATATGGACAGACAGACGGACAGATAGACAGACGGACAGACAGACATGGTTAAATCGATTCAAAAAGTGATTCCATATCGATCGGTATAATAAACGATGTGTCCTTCTAGCCTCCTTTTGGGTGTTACAAACAAATGCACAAATTCAAGTATAACGTGTTATGCTCACTTTAAAGGAATTCGATGAAAATACGTGGTTTGTAGGAGGAAAAAGTCAATCCAGGAGCGACATTTGTATAGGAGCTATATGTAAATCTGAACTGATCTGACCTATTTTCTCTATAGGTGTTGCTTGTTTAAATATATAAAGGGTGTTTTTTATTGAGGTATAGAACTTCGAATTGAAATAAAACACAAGAAAATCGTTTTAATGTCCATCAATTTGGCTTTATTGGAAGGATAATTTTATGCCATTAATGTTTAAATATGATTTGCTGTGCAGCTCCAATTGCTGTGCACGGTGGCGAATCGATTCATTCGGGTCCTCTTCAACACTTTGCTCTACAGCGGCAATTGTTTCTTCGGTGCGCACTGTTCGACGTCTCTGCGGACGCGTATTATCACATAGAGTAAACGTAGTGCGAAAACGATCCATGGTTAACCGAATTAATTGCTCTGATGGACGATTATGTCGATAAAATGGACGGAGCTTGCGGTGAACTTCGCGAACTGAACCATTACTTTCGAAATAAATTTGCACGATTTGCAAGCGTTGTTCTTTTGTCAACCTGTTCATGATGAAATGGCAAACCAAACTAAATATTAATCACTTGACAGCTGACAAAATGGCCGCCAGTTAAAAAAGTGATGCCAACTTAAAGTTCTATACCCCAATAAAAAACACCCTTTATATATATAAAAGAGTTGCATTACTTAATGAATGACTGACTTATCATTGACCAGCCCCAGCCCAAACGGCTGAAGCCAGGGTCATGAAATTTTCAGGGTAGTTCCTAAATATGACGTAGACGTCGACTAAGATAGGGTTTTACGAAGTTCGTACTTTTAGGGGGTAAAATGGTCCAAATAGGGATAAACATCGAATCTTCGTCCTGACTAAACGGCAGTAGCTATAAACATGAAATTTGGTGAGTTCCTTGCAATGACCATGCAGACGAGATACAAATAGGGATTTTTCGAAATTTGAACTTTTAAGGGAGGAAAGATACAAAAAGGGATAAAAATGGTACCAATTTAAGTATTGCAGCTAGAATCGTGAAATTCGGTATCTACATCTCTCTGACAACGTAAACTTGAGACATAAATTCGAAATTTGTACTTATAAGGAGTGAGTGGGACAAAAAGGGATAAAAATGGTCCCAAATAAAGTATTACAGCTAGAATCGAGAAATTTTGTATGTAAATTCCTCTGACCATGTAAAGAGTGATTTTTTTGAGGTTAGGATTTTCATGCATTAGTATTTGACAGATCACGTGGGATTTCAGACATGGTGTCAAAGAGAAAGATGCTCAGTATGCTTTGACATTTCATCATGAATCGTCTTACAAACGAACAACGCTTGCAAATTATTGAATTTTATTATCAAAATGCGTGCTCTGTTAAGAAAGTTCATTGCGCGCTTCCATTTTATGGTCAGTTTAATCGACCCACTGAAGCGGCTATTCGGGCTATTGTGACTAAATTTCGCACCAAATTTACATTGTTGGACATTAAACCACCAACACGCTTACGTAGAGTGCGAACTGAAGAAAATATCGCAGCTGTATCGGCCACCAATTTTCGATTCGTCGCCGTTCGCACCAATTGGGTCTCTGTTACTCAAAAACGTGGAAATGCCAAAATTGGACTAAGCGGATGGACCACCTAAGACGCAGCCGCGGTCAACATTTAAATGAAATTATCTTCAAAAAGTAAATGTCATGGACCAATCTAACGTTTCAAATAAAGAACCGATGAGATTTTGCAAATTTTATGCGTTTTTTTTTAAAAAAAGTTATCAAGCTCTTAAAAAATCACCCTTTAGAAGCGGATTTTTGGATTTTTCAAAATTTGCACTTTTGAGGGTTGCGAGGGACAAAAAGGGATGAAAATTGTACTAATTGAAGTACTGGTGTCAAAATTCCTTTGACAACGTAGAAGAGCAATCTAAATGATTTTTTTTTTAAATTTGTACTTATAAGGGTTGAGCGGGACCAAAATGGATAAAAATGGTACCAACTAAAGTATTGCAGCTATAGTCGTTTAATTTGGTGTGTAAATTCCTCAGACAACGTAGAAGCGCATTCTTAATTGGTTTTTTTTTCGAAAATTTTACATATAGGGGATGAGCGTAGCAACAAGGGATAAAAATAGTACCAACTTAAATATTGCGGTGAAATTTGGAGTGTAAATTCCTCTGGCAACGTAGGAGCGCATTCTAAATGGATTTTTTCGAAATTTTTACATATTGGGGGTGAGCGGGACAAAAAGCGATAAAAAGAGTTCCAACTAAAGTATTGCAGATATAGTCGTGAAAGTTGGGCTGTAAATAAACGTAAAAGCGCAATCGAAATGGATTTTTACGAAATTTGTACTTATAGGGGGTGAGCGGAACAACAAGGGATAAAAATAGTACCAACTAAAGTATTGCAGCTGAAGTCGTCAAATTTGGTGTGTAAATTCCTCTGACAACGTAGACTTGCAACATAAATGGATTTTTCGAAATTTGTACTTTTAGAGGGCAAGCGGGATAAAAATGTTACCAACTTTAGTACTACAGCTAGAATCGTGAAATTTAGTACGTAAATTCTTATGACAGTGTAGAAGCACCATCAAAATGGATTTTTTTTAATTTGTTCTTATAAGGTGTGGGCGGTATGAAAATGGTACAAACAAAAGTATTATAGATGGAATAGTGAAATATATCCACCAAGAGAAAATATGTAAATACTATCAAAAAAACAGAGACGAATAAAACTAATAACAAATAACTGGCTTTTTCGCGTGCAAAGCAGCGGGTACTGCTAGTATAAGCTATTTTGCCCATTCTGATTCAGTATGTTGTTTCTAGAGCGGAAAAGGTCAAATCGGGAGCGAAATTTGTATGGGAGCTATATATAAATCTGAACCGATCTAACACATTTTCACCACAGGTGTTCTTAGCTGAAATAAAATATGTTTCGCCAATTTTGAAGAAAATATGTTGTAATATATGGTATGTAGAGTGAAAAGAGTCAAGTCAGGAATGAAATTCATATGGGGGCTATATCTAAATCTAAAGCGATTTTCTTCAATTTAAATAGCGTTCGTCCTTGTCCCGAAAAATTTCGTTGTGCAAAGTTTCATTTGGTTCTGGCTACAATTGCGACCTGTATCGTGATTACAAGAATAGATGGACAGACGGACATCGCTAAATCGATGACATTAAACTCTAGTGGAGTATATAAATATGATTTTCAGTGGGGGTTTCAGGAGCGTTTTGCTCACAAACGGCTTGACCTAACAACGAAATATTTTGCAGATCTTAAATAATCCAATCTTCATTTCTGGGAGGTGAATGGAATTTTTTCATTTGTATGTACCGCGATCCGGACAAATGTACAAACATTCCTAGGTCATTTTGCATATGATCGTAACACCGAATTTGCTCTTGAATTATACATCAATCAATTTAATATCAATGTTCCCTTAAGCAACGAGGAAATTTTCCAAAGGGTCTAATTCCTGTAGGAGTTTCTTTAATCGCTCATTCGTACTCAATCATGAGAGACTTATTGATATTTTCAAAAAAAAACGTTCATATTCAATAATGAAACATTTATTTACTTTATGTCACATCCTCTTGAAAGCTTCGCTCTTTCATCCTTTAATTCCAGCTTCATCTTTTACTTTGCTTTATTTAATAAAAAGAACTCTTCCCTCTCCTCAAACCAAACCCCACAAAAAGTCCAACTCTGCTTCACTGGTTTCCTTTGGCACTCTCGTTTAAAGGACAGATCTCCTTTCCATGTTATGCCAAAAAGAATAGAAAGACAAACAAAATTTTACACCCGTTTTTACGTACATCAAGCTGGCGAAATGTTTTTAAAACAAATTGTATGTAAATTCGCTAATTTTATATAACCCCATAGAATATTATAATAGAAACGATGTTTTTTTTTGCTTTACGTAAAGTTCGCTACATACAGGGAAGTATGATACATGCAAAGTAGAAGCCATAAGTATGTATATTTTAATCAAGAGGACATTGACCATTAAGGTTAGTGAAAAAAGGAACAGAAGCAAAGAAAGAAAACAAAATATAAATAGCACATATACAAATGTTCCCTCGAATTGAGATGAATTTTCCGCTCTATAAGTCACATCGGTCAAATTTGAAAACTAAAACAAAAAAAATTCAACCCTCATGTCCAATCCAATGACATTCCTGAAGTCTGTCAGCTTTGGGTGGCAAATCAAAAATCAAATTCAAAACTTTACTCGTAGCCGACTACGACACACATCATTCATTATGCTAATCACTGCGAATCCAATTAGTGTCATTCTCTTGCGAGTTATCTCAAATAGCCGGAGAAAAACTTCCTTAACATTTATTTTCATTAAAATTTGTACGCACACAGAGACACATTCTCAGATGACTTGCCACCATTTTTGTTGTTAATTCCCTTCTTTAAATTCAAAGAAATACAAATTTAAATTCCATCTATTGATGGAAGCGAAAGAAACGACGACGCATAATACGACGCGTATAACGAGTGTTCTGGGAATGGAAGACAAATTCCATTAAAAGCAACAACAACAGCCACATTAAGAACTGAAAGGCGAAAAGTTGTTGTTCGCCAGAGCAAACAAATCCAACAACAAAGTTCATTTTTTATTGCAACTTTGCGTAAATTGCTATGCTGAGCAGAGAAAAAAGACGAAACGAAACGTTTTAAAATTTCACTTTGATGAGAATTCCATTCCATTAAAATTAAGAGATTTTTTTCCTCTTCTCTACAAATACAAACAAGCATTGTTTGTCAGCTCTGCTGTAAAACGTTGTTCAGTTACAACGCGTGCAGTTAAAGCTTATTTGCCAACTTAGCTCCATATGGGTCACTGCACTCTGGATGCAACTGGCCAGAAGAATTTACATAACAAAACTCTCGATTCTAGCTGCAAAACTTTAGTTGGTACCATTTTTTTTCCTTTTTATCCAACTAGCCCCTAAAAAGTACAAAAATGCATTTATATTGCGCTTCTATGTGGTGAGAGGAATTTACATACCAAAACTCTCAATTATAGCTGCAATACTTTAGTTATTACCACTTTAATCCCATTTTGTCCTGCTCACTGCTTAAAAGTACAAATTGCAAAAAATCAATTTATGCGAGAAAGATACAATCGAAATACGATTTAATTTATTGTAAAAGGTCATAAATTTCGAATATATAAATATAATTCTATCGAGATTCAATATATGTACGTTAACTCGACATCTTATTTATTTTTGTTAGAAATTTACACCTATCTCACAGAAAATGAAAATTGATTTCGATCGTAACTTCTCGATATCGAATCCCAGCTTTTTGAACTGTAAGTAGTAGGATATTGTATGTGCTTTCTCAAAAAAATTTCCACAGCGAGTTATCCTGAAGTGTAACATAAATTTGTATAAGAGCGGAGTTAGTTAAGGAGATGAGAAGTTCCTGAGACTAAATGGGAAGTTCCTAAAAGGAGATGACTTTCTGTGAAGAAATGGGGAGTTTTCCTTGGTTTAGAACATACATTCAACTACTACTCACACTTCAAATATAAATACGAAAATTAAAATACAATTTTTTATAGATAACGCAGTACTACAATTTAAAAAAAGTCCTTACACTTGAATTCGACGGTATACGTCTGAAAGGAAAATGGAGTTAATTGGTGTTTTTTCATTTCCTCACCCAGTTGCACTTTAAAAGGACTACAGGGTATGAAGGAATACATTTTTTCAAAAAAGGTTTAAATGATTAAGACTGTCGGACGGTGTAATCGGCCATTTATCGAGCTACATTGCTCATATATCAGCAACTTATCTGGTCATGAAACGAAGCTTAGAAAATATTCTGTGAGGTTCTATTATAAAATATTTTAAAACATTGGAATTTGTCCACCGATTTTCTTTCAATACTTCGTAAAATTGTAGGATTTCAGAATCTGCAATCAAAGTTTCATAAAAATCTCTGAAACTTAAAAAAATACTATCAGGTTGTAAGAAAGATAACATTCTCTTTACCAGACTTTTGTTCTAAATGACAAATAAACTCGTGTCTGGAAGGTTTAGGTTTTACAACAGCTCGTTCCAAATATCAATTCTTTTGCAAATAATTCTTAAGAACCTTGCCTTTGAACTTACATTTCCCAACGATTGCATTAGTTCATCGACACGTTGTGGGGGATTTCCATTTCCTCTTGGGTATTCCACACCATCTACGGGGAATGGTGCTGGTGTTGGCGTACCATAATCGGGACCACGACGATTGTTAGTGTTGGTAGTAGTTGTCGAGTAATTATACGTAACCGTAGTAGTTGGTGGATGGCCATTTGGTGGTTAACCGGGACCACCGGTATTTGGTGGGTAAACGCCAGGGCCACCGTCCGTCTATGTGGTCGGAGGAATATATATGCCGAATTTCACGATCGTAGCTACAATACTTTAGTTGGTACCATTTATATCCCTTTTTGTCCCGCTCGCACCTCAAAAGTACAAATTACGAAAAATCCATTTGTATTGCAAGTCTACGTTTTCAGAGAAACGTAAATACCGATTTGACAATTTTCTAAAAATCCCTATTTGTTTCTAGCTACTGCCGTTTAGTCAGGACGAAGGTTCGATTTTCGATCGTAGCTACAATACTTTAGTTGGTACCATTTCTATCCCTTTTGTCCCGCTCGCCCCTTAAAAGTACAAATTACGAAAATACCGATTTGACAAATTTCTAAAAATCCCTATTTGTTTCTAGCTACTGCCGTTTAGTCAGGAAGGTTCGATTTTTATCCCTTGTTTCCCATTTTACCCCCTAAAAGTACGAATTTCCTAATCGGCGTCTACATCATAGTTGGGAAAAATCGCACAACTCCGGCTTTTTTCCCATTTTACCCCCTAAAAATACGAATTTCCTAATCGGCGTCTACATCATAGTTGGGAAAAATCGCACAACTCTGGCTTCAGCCGTTTGATCTGGGTGCTGGTCATTGTTTTAAATTAATTTAAATTTTAATGGCCGATGTTGTTGATATTGAATAAAATTCAAATTATTTAGGAAATTATTGTAATTTCTTAATATTATGATTATATTGGTATGGTTCAAATATGTATGGTACGATACGGCCGGTTTTTGTAAAATGGCCATTTTCGGTTAACCGAGAAAACCGGGTTTTTCGTGTAGGTTAACCGATTTTTGGTAAATAAGATATCATTGCACATTGTGTTAGCAATTAAAGAACTGTCAAAGAACTCAGCAACACTCATAGAAGCTGAAGCAATACAAAAATGTTTATTCAACAATTTAAAAAAAGATAGAAGACACATACGTCCTGGATTGTTGCAAAGGCTGATGGCGAGACTGGAAGAAAGAATTTTTACTCATCTTTCTTCCAGTCTCATTGAATACACTTTTGTTTAAGTTCCGGAAATTTTTCGTTAAACGATGGCGCATTGAAATACTCATCAAAATCGGATACAAAGGAATTTGCAAATGAATTACTCAAACTCTTTTCCCCGAAATTTCTGTAGAACCAGGTTTAGACAACGGTTCAGATACGGATGTAGTTGTGACATCGAAGAGTAATTTAATGTTGGATTTAAACCAACAAAGTGGTTTACCACATCCAAAACCCCAAAAATGCTAGAAACGGCGAAAGGCAGGCGACTCTATATGACGATTTCGCATTTTTTGACAAAACAAAGAAAAAACCTGAAAAGCTAAGTTACCTATATGATGCCTTGATAACTGTTAGCCCTACATTAACATTTAGCGAGCGTGTTTTTTCTACGTCAAGCTTTATCAAAAACAAACAAAAAAATCGCTTACAAAATTATCACTTGAATTGTATGCTGGTATTGCGATGTTATTATAAGAAGGATTCTACGTAAACTTTTTACTCAGGTTTTGGTACGTAAAAATATGAATTATTTTATAGAATTGATTTTATTTTAAAATGATCCCAAATAAAAAAACTGCTACTGAAGGTCCTTATTTAATGTATCTTTACTAAAAATGAACTGTATTTACTTTCGTAATAAAAAAATTTAACTTTAACATTTTCGTACTTTGATTAAAAAAAACCGGTTATAACCGGTTTTGGAAAAAAAATTATAACCGAAAACCGGGTTTTTAAAAAAAATTGAATTTTCGGTTAAACCAAATACCGTCTTTCTAAAATAACCGTTTTTTGGACACCCATTGATCATCGAAGCGATAGCGAAGACCATTCACAGTAACTGCGTTTAGATGCTAGCGTGCTTTCAACAGACGGACAGACTGACGTACAGGGCTAGATCGTCTTTAAATTTTATGACGATCACCACCACGTGGTAAAAAGTTCGCTATCATCTCGCGATAGCGAAGACCATTCACAGTAACTGCCTGACCGGCCTCATTTTGGAAAAAATACGGCCCGATGATGCCGCCAGCCCATAAATCGCACCAAACAGTCACTCTTTGTGGGTGCATTGGCTTTTCGACAATCGAAAATTGATCATCATGCATTTTGATTTGATCGCCCATTTTCATAATAAGCCTGAATATATTTAACGCTTTGCTCGATTGTGTATCTTTCTATGGTTCAGATTGAGTTAGTCTGAAATTGAGAAATGTCGAATGAAATGCAGAAAAAACTTGACGTTTCGGTGTGGTTCACATTCAACATCGGCCCTTACAATTTAACCACCCTTTATATACCCTCACTCTCAGAAAACATATATACGGAAGTTATAAGGAATTAAATTTAACGTAGGGCAGGATAGTTTCTGTGGCACGTACTAGGAGGTTCGTATCGCATGGTCCCTGCACCCACATTTATAAAACAATTGTAAAAGCATGATCAAATATGAAATCATAGTGTATTCCACTCTCCATTAGAAGTTATAAAGGATTTAATATTACCTAGAATAGAGACAATTTTGTGGGAGGTAAAAGAAGGGGAGTGGCTAAAGCGTAAATATTTTTTAGGTTTTAAATGATTATCAAAACATTTTCAAATACCAAATTGCAGATGATTTTGTCTACCCGTATGGATGTTATGTCGGTTTTATTGTAACCAAAATTTATCCCACTTTTTGGGAGTTAGCAAAAGGGGTATGGCAATATCGCCCATATTCCATGCAAATGTAACCTCTATAAAAGCATTGCTAAATATCCAAATTCATAGTATTCCGATCATCACTATAGAAGTTATAACAGCTTTAATTTTGCGTACTTTTGCATGATTTGTGTGGGAGGTATTGGAAGGGGCGTGCAAAACCCGTCATATTTTGCACACTTAAAGTGATTATAAAAACATTATCAAATACCAAAATATAGCTGATTCCGTGTATCTGTGTGGAGGTTATAGGTGTTTTAATTTAACATTGGAATATGGGCTATTTGTGTGGGAGGTATCAGAAGGGGCGTGACAATTTCGCCCATCTTCGAACTTAAACTAAGTTTGGGGAAAATATTACCATGTGCAAAGTTTGAATCGATTCATTAACTCCTTTCGAGAGTTATCGTGTACCTTAAAAAGTAGTGAAACGGATTTTGTCCAAACATATTTAGGGTCTTAATCCTTCAATGCGTTACACTTGTTTTCTGTCCCAAATGATATATAGGGTGTTTTTTATTGAGGTATAGAACTTCGAATTGAAATAAAACACAAGAAAATCGTTTTAATGTCCATCAATTTGGCTTTATTGGAAGTATAATTTTATGCCATTAATGTTTAAATATGATTTCGGGCATGTGGCCGCCGCGGCTGGCTCGAATATAGCCAATTCTACAGGTCCAATTTTCCAAAGCTCCAATTGCTGTGCACGGTGGCGAATCGATTCATTCGGGTCCTCTTCAACACTTTGCTCTACAGCGGCAATTGTTTCTTCGGTGCGCACTGTTCGACGTCTCTGCGGATGCGTATTATCACATAGAGTAAACGTAGTGCGAAAACGATCCATGGTTAACCGAATTAATTGCTCTGATGGACGATTATGTCGACCATAAAATGGACGGAGCTTGCGAACTGAACCATTACTTTCGAAATAAATTTGCACGATTTGCAAGCGTTGTTCTTTTGTCAACCTGTTCATGATGAAATGGCAAACCAAACTAAATATTAATCACTTGACAGCTGACAAAATGGCCGCCAGTTAAAAAAGTGATGCCAACTTAAAGTTCTATACCCCAATAAAAAACACCCTTTATATCCTCCCACTCTGTAGAGTGAGGTATAAAAACTTAAAAAAATCAATTTTTAGCCCTTTTCGCCGTTCAGGCCCATAGGTAGCAAAGTATTCAAAATTCAAGGAAACAATCACCTACAGAAATGTACCTATGATCTCAATAAAAAACTTTCCAGAACATGCGAACTTCCTAGAAATAATTCTTAATACCGTTTAGGTAGCAGGACTGCTTCTGTTAATGGTCAGTTCGACTACAGTGCGTATGAGTGATATTATTCTTAATCAACAGCACGTATACGCTACCTACACACACTACAGCCTACAAGATTTGTTCGATGACATTTGCGTTTTTGACCTTGAGGACGAAGTTTTTTAATTTTAAGTGTTCACAATTTTTGGTTCTTTATGACAAGAGCTACAAGTGCCTCAGAGAGTAAATCAAAATTCCAAACGATGAGCCTGAGAAAATGATCACTTTTTTTTGCAAAAAAATCAACGAAATGACATGACTTTGGGCAAAACTGGGAGACACGGATCGCTTTTGGTCTTTTATCACGTAGTGGTGTCCGTATAGGGCTATATTTCCATGACTTAATTAAAATTACACACAGTGTAATCCGCTTTTGTGGTGGCTACAAATGTCGCAAATTTATTAACAGTTTCCAAAAATTGACAAAAAAGAGAATAAAAACTGCATAAATTCTGCAGTAAAATAGTCAAACATTATGGTTTAATTTTTGTTAACCTTGCAGTGGAAATGCCCATATATTCTGTGTCGTGGCAACACTCTAAGACGATATAGACGACGGACATGTGTTTGTATGTTTTTCTAATGTTTTCTATCTTGTGTTAATAAAATAATATAGAAATAATTATTCTGTTGTCTTTTATAAGTACATTCATTAAAATTTGGATTGCTTTGGCAAACGAATGACAATTTCTTCACTAGTTTATTAACACAAGATGGAAATACGTTGAAAAAAAAATAACAAGTAAAAACGGCCTTAATTTCGGCCGGGCCGAACTTTATATACCCTCCACCATGGATTGCATTCCACAGAGGCTATTTTTCGTAGAAGTGCAGTAATATTACAGGAAAATGTATATTTTTTAATATAGCCAAACAAAACAAATACAAATTTTGAAAAAAATAATTTTAATAAATAAATATAACATTTTTATTATTTCAAACCACGCTTATAAGACAAGGCGTTTAAACTATATATATATATCGAAATAGTACTTCAAATCAATTCAAAAAATAAATATTCTTATATTTATATTTTCAAAAAGCTTAAATAACATAGATAGTGGGCGCTACAGTTGGTGGTATTTCCATTCTATTTTAATTCCAAAAGTACAAATTTTGAAAATCCATTATCTCGCGTACATAGTACAAAATGATTCAAGCAATTTTTTGCCTTAAAAGCAAAAAGTACGAATTTTGACAAATCTATGTATTTTGCGTGTCTATAAAGAGGATTATATACACCGAATTCCATGATTCTAGCTGCGGCCATATGTATGGTACCACTTTTATCCCCTTTTTCCTATTTTACAACCTTTAGAGTGTGACTTCTCTTCTCTTTATTGTACGTCTATGCAATTAGAGGAATGTACAAAGCGAATTTTATCATTCTAGCTGTTGTCGTTTAATTGGCACTATTTTTATCCCTCTGTACCCATTGTATCCCTTAAAAGAACGAATTTGAAAAAAAACTTTTATTTTTTGAGTGTACGCAGTCAGGGGAATGTATACTCCGAATTTCATGACTCTAGCCGCGGTCATTTGGCTGGTACTATTTTTATCCCCATTTTCCATTTTAACCCCAAAAAGTACGAAAAATCCGTTTATTTCACATTAATCAGAGGAATATGTATTCCGATTTTCATTATTCTAGGTGCAGCCGTTTGGTTGGTACCATTTTTATCCCTCTATTCCCATTTTACCCCTTAAAAGTACGAATTTGGAATAAATACTTTTACATTATGTCTCTACTCAGTTTGAGGAGTGTACTCATCAAATTTCGTGTTTCTAGCTGTTGCCGTTTGAAAGGTACCTTTTTTGGCCCTTTTTGCCCCATTTCACCCCCTACGAATAAAATCACCTTATGGTGCACGTTTTTGTTATATAGGGAATGCGCATACCCAACATCAAATAAGTACAAGCAGATATATTGAAAAAATATGCTTAAATACTCTAAAATATTAAGGGTTATTATGGGTATTTTTAGTCCTTGTGAGGGAAATTTTTTTCCCTTTGGGCCGATTTCGACCAGTTACAATTCCAACCGGTCTAAGACTATAAGACGCATTTATGGAAAATTTAGACGTCCTAGTTCCTTTCATTTAGATGCTAGCGTGCTTTCAACAGACGGTCGGACGGGCATGGCTAGATCGTCTTAGAATTGTATGACGATCAAGAATATGTACTTTATAGGGTCTCAGGAATTTTATGACGATCAAGAATATATACTTTATAGGGTCTCAGGTCCATATCCATCCCCCACCCCCTTCCTGGTGGTGGAGGGTATAATAATACTTTGAGCCACTGTGAAAAGAAACTCAGACCATCTGGACTATAAGTTTATTCTACAAAAATGATCTGCGCAACATGCCTTTTCGCTACTCTGTTCCAAAAATACTTTTGGACAGTGTTATTAATGAAACATAACTTTATTTATATGGCTGCCTTGGGAGACTTACCGTTTATCCATCCTGTCAATCCAACATGGCAAGACATTTTTGTAGGTTTTTGATACGCGATTCATGCGAAGCGCTCGGCTTTACGTTTCGGTATGGCATCTGGTTCTCGCCTTGGTCGATACAAAGATGATTTTTTTTGTCTGAACAGACCTTATCCATTCAATTGAAGATAACAACGATGACAAACTTACTGGGTTTTCAGTAAGTTCCCAAAGTGGTGAATTCGGGATTTTTTATTAAAATGTTAGCCATGCTTTTTACCATTTTATATGCTTTGACGAATTTTAGACAATTTTAATGGACTTCAATTCGTAAAATAATGACAGATGTTAAATGAAATGACCAAGACTTGTACATTTGCAAAAATTTAGTATTAATAAAAACCTGAATAACTCAGTCAATTATTAACGGATTTTTAAAAAACAAAGCGGCCTTTTACTCCTTACAAAATGTGTTATTTAAATAAATTTATTTAAACATTGACATATTTCTAAAATGTAAAAAATTTAAAACGTAAAACGTGTAAAATTAAAAAAAGCTAAATTATTTCTTAAATGAGCTATATATCGATCAGGTTTCTTCTTTTTAAATACGATAATAAAGTCAAAATCGTTTGCTTATCAACTAAGTTACAGGCTTATGCAAAGATACGAAATCCCGGTTTTTTACCCACATCTCAAGATTTTGGGGGTGTTTGGCAACTTTCAAATATTCTGTTAGACAATACCTATAGAGTGGGCCATTCAAAATTTTAAATATGAACTACCGATTACTTTGACTTTGAAGGTAGAGTAGTATTCATTTTTATTTTCAGGTTTATGTTTGACATTTGCAAAATGGGATGCTATCATGGCACAATAATAGTGGTAGAAGCAATTGCCCAACAACAACTAAAATTCAGATACAACCATGTGTATTTTAGCATTTTGATTGTCAATTCACATTCATATAGTCAGGGCAGTACATAGGATTTTGACCTGGGGGAATGGTTTTTAACTAATCTTACAAAAAGTAAAGGCAGGACAAATTATTTAAAAAGTATTTACAAATTCTTAATTTTATAGCTATAAAAGTCTAGAATGATTGTAAAAATATTTAGTCGAAACCTCTCTGGGGGGAGGAACCCACAACACCCCCCCTCTTCTCATGAACCTGCAACTATAAATTTGACAATCAAAATATTGAAATGAAAAAAAAATGTAATCAGCTGTTCGAGCGACACTACCTCTGTTATTGTGCCATGGATGCTATACGCTCGAACAAAATTGGGAAATATTAACAACTTACTTCTTTAACGCAAACTGTAAGAAGTTTACATGAAAAATATTCGATAGATAGAGATCGGCCTTCAGTTCAGTCTTCATAAAGCTCATTTTCATCTCGGTGGCCATGTCAATAAGCAAAATTGCCGCATATATACACGTGACTATTGTGAAGCCAATGCATCCAAAACGAGTCACTGTTTGTACTGAAAATTTGGATTGATCGGATGAGGTACTGCCGAGCCAGTCGTGGTAGTCATATGAATGATATTGTGTTCCATTATTAAATGACAAAGTTCAACCTTTGAAATAAAACCAGAAATTTGAAAAAATAATCAGTATTTTTTATAGACGATTCTAATTTAGAATTTTAAATGGCCCAACCTATACAAGAAAAATAATATTATATCAGTAGCCAGAGTTTTCTATTTCATTCTTTTTTTGCAACACTGTGCTATACAAATAATATTTATAAATATTTGTAAATGAAGCACAATGGCTGCTTCATTTCCATTTCTCCCCTAGGTTTATGTGGAATCATAATACTGTGCGCCAAGCACTGTTCTATTAGAGGCTAATATTTTCTGGAAAATTACGCTGTTACGATACGATCCTAATCGGATAAGCTTTTCCATATTCCATTCGATTACATACGTGTACACCCACGAATCCACAACACACACAATCCAGCTGACACACATTTGCATCCAATCTGTCATCCAATTTGCAATTCAATTGAGTTGAGTTGAGAGCCATAGCCATTTATGGCGTTTGACGGTTTTGTCGTTTTGACCACTTTTCCAGAATGTTACCCATCTTTCGATTTGCATTGGTTTATACAGCAGTTACATGTAAATACATACTCGTGTATCGGCGACAGAGTGAACCTGTACCGTGATAACACTTGAAAGACCGAGTTCCCATGCCAGATATTCAGATATTCAATTTAGCCACAACAACTAGCAACCAAAATAAAACTAAAAAACCAAAACGAATCTTGTCAGAACAACTTTTATGATTGGATGACGCATTCATTTTGTATTGCATTTTATTATTATATTATTC
Source organism: Polietes domitor (assembly GCA_947397865.1). Classification (NCBI taxonomy): domain Eukaryota; kingdom Metazoa; phylum Arthropoda; class Insecta; order Diptera; family Muscidae; genus Polietes; species Polietes domitor. The sequence continues at coordinate 95,027 of CANDYM010000458.1, forward strand.
TGTGATGCAATTCGTTTAGATTTGAAAACTTTAAGAGCTTTTCAGCGTAGTCATCTTTTATTTTTTGGTGCATTCATTGCATTCGGTATTGCATACAGTAGACCAGCGATGGCATTGGCGAATTGGGAAGTTGGAGTGTGAAGACAACAACAAAAATATGTAGAAAGGGTAACCCGTTTCTCCTTAACAACGAATACAAATGCCGACAATAACCCCCAATATTTAGGGTGGGGTATTTAAGTACATTTTTGGAAATTGCTTCATTATATTTTAATAATAGTCGATCTCAAAGATCTTAAAGACCATGCCCTCTTAGAGGGCAGAGATTTTATGATTTTGTTCAAAGTTATAATAATGAAATATAACAATTTGTTTAAATCAGTAATACATTTCCATGCAAAATATCATCAATATCATTCACTTCTAAGTAAAGTCGACAGCCCCCAATTTGCCTTTTATACTGCGGAGGAGGGTATATAAGATTCGACCCTCCCTGTGTACCTGTTTTCATTATGGTTTGTAACATTTTGTCCGGAAGACAGTAGCGTCATCTCATACATATCTACATATTCAATGAGTCTGTTCTTATATTAACTTCGTTGTTATTTTGCATTTATTTCAACGCATATGTAATAAGGTATGTACCCTCCCACCTCTGTGTATACATAGTGAGGGATAACAAATAATGTCAGGGCACAGAAAAAAACAAGAGGAAGACCGGAAGAAACTTCTTTAGTTTCCATAAACAAATTTAAATTTATTCAAATCTTGTACATCAAGATAACACCAGGTATTTTTTGAATGAATGACAGGCCTATAAACACGCAAATTACAATCAAAATGTTGTACGTAGAATAGTGTGGCCCCCAAGCGCTAAGTATGAGAACCTTTAAAAATACACGGAAAGGTGATGGAACTAAATCTGAGTGAGGACGACTTTTTAAAATGTTTTGGGTCTATATGCCCCCTATAGTCGTCTATATCTAGTCGCATCAGCGATTGCACGCGTTGTTGTACATTCGTTCGTACATATAAAGAGTGATTTTTTTGAGGTTAGGATTTTCATGCATTAGTATTTGACAGATCACGTGGGATTTCAGACATGGTGTCAAAGAGAAAGATGCTCAGTATGCTTTGACATTTCATCATGAATCGTCTTACAAACGAACAACGCTTGCAAATTATTGAATTTTATTATCAAAATGCGTGCTCTGTTAAGAAAGTTCATTGCGCGCTTCCATTTTATGGTCAGTTTAATCGACCCACTGAAGCGGCTATTCGGGCTATTGTGACTAAATTTCGCACCAAATTTACATTGTTGGACATTAAACCACCAACACGCTTACGTAGAGTGCGAACTGAAGAAAATATCGCAGCTGTATCGGCCAGTGTTAATGATGACCACCAATTTTCGATTCGTCGCCGTTCGCACCAATTGGGTCTCTGTTACTCAAAAACGTGGAAATGCCAAAATTGGACTAAGCGGATGGACCACCTAAGACGCAGCCGCGGTCAACATTTAAATGAAATTATCTTCAAAAAGTAAATGTCATGGACCAATCTAACGTTTCAAATAAAGAACCGATGAGATTTTGCAAATTTTATGCGTTTTTTTAAAAAAAAAAGTTATCAAGCTCTTAAAAAATCATATATAGTATTTTTCAGTAGGTATTGATGTACCGAACCTTCGATATAGGTAACGTATACGTAACATTTAATATCCTAATAACACTCATACGCTGTGGTGGCTACATGAATGCCAAATGTGATTACTCCACAAGTCCGGCTGACCAGATGTGGCGATTTGTCCCCAACCATGGGAATTTTATGATGGTCAAAATGACAAAAAATATAAATTGGAGACAGGGGATTTTTGTTTTATGACTCATTTTCAAAACTTAAAACCATCGTAGCTCCTTAAATATAGCCCCAGGGCAAAAAGGACAATAATCTGTGATCAATATATTCAAAAATTCAATTTTCAAAACATAAAAATAGCCCCAGGGACAAAAAAAGACAATAACCTGTGATCACTATATTCGGGTTCAAAATTTATGATTCATTTTCAAAACTTAAAACAGCAATAGCTCCTTAAATATAGCCCCAGGGACAAAAAGGATAATAATCTGTGATCACTATAGTCACAAATTCAAATCAAAAAGGACAATAATCTGTGATCATTTTATTCAAAAATTCAAATTTCAAAACTTAAAACCGTCATTGCTCCTTAAATATAGCCCCAGGGACAAAAAGGACAATAATCTGTGATCACTATATTCGGGTCCAAAATTTATGATTCATTTCCAAAACTTAAAATCGACCTAGCTCCTTAAATATAGCCCCAGGGACAAAAAGGACAATAATCTATGATCACTTTATTCAAAAATTCAATTTTTTAAACTTAAAACCGTCATAGCTCCTTAAATATAGCCCCAGGGACAAAAAGGACAATAATCTGAGATCACTTTATTCAAAAATTCAATTTTCTAAACTTAAAACCGTCATAGCTCCTTAAACATAGCCCCAGGGACAAAAAGGACAATAATCTGTGATCACTATATTCAATTTTGAAAACTTAAAACTTAGCTCCTTATATATAGCCCCAAGGATAAAAAGGACAATAATCTGTGATCGCTATATTCAAAAATTCAATTTTGAAAACTTAAAACCGTCATAGCCCCTTATATATAGCCCCAGGGACAAAAAGGACAATAATCTGTGATCGCTATATTCAAAAATTCAATTTTGAAAACTTAAAACCGTCATAGCTCCTTAAATATAGCCCCAGGGACAAAAAGGACAATAATCTGTGATCACTATATTCAAAAATTCAATTTTGAAAACTTAAAACCGTCATAGCCCCTTATATATAGCCCCAGGGACAAAAAGGACAATAATCTGTGATCGCTATATTCAAAAATTCAATTTTGAAAACTTAAAACCGTCATAGCCCCTTATATATAGCCCCAAGGACAAAAAGGACAATAATCTGTGATCGCTATATTCAAAAATTCAATTTTGAAAACTTAAAACCGTCATAGCCCCTTATATATAGCCCCAGGGACAAAAAGGACAATAATCTGTGATCGCTATATTCAAAAATTCAATTTTGAAAACTTAAAATCGTCATAGCTCCTTAAATATAGCTCCAAGGACAAAAAGGACAATAATCTGTGATCACTATATTCAAAAATTCAATTTTGAAAATTTAAAATCGTCATAGCTCCTTAAATATAGCTCCAAGGACAAAAAGGACAATAATCTGTGATCGCTATATTCAAAAATTCAATTTTGAAAACTTAAAACCGTCATAGCCCCTTATATATAGCCCCAAGGACAAAAAGGACAATAATCTGTGATCGCTATATTCAAAAATTCAATTTTGAAAACTTAAAACCGTCATAGCCCCTTATATATAGCCCCAGGGACAAAAAGGACAATAATCTGTGATCGCTATATTCAAAAATTCAATTTTGAAAACTTAAAACCGTCATAGCCCCTTATATATAGCCCCAGGGACAAAAAGGACAATAATCTGTGATCGCTATATTCAAAAATTCAATTTTGAAAACTTAAAACCGTCATAGCCCCTTATATATAGCCCCAGGGACAAAAAGGACAATAATCAGTGATCGCTATATTCAAAAATTCAATTTTGAAAACTTAAAACCGTCATAGCCCCTTATATATAGCCCCAAGGACAAAAAGGACAATAATCTGTGATCGCTATATTCAAAAATTCAATTTTGAAAACTTAAAACCGTCATAGCCCCTTATATATAGCCCCAGGGACAAAAAGGACAATAATCTGTGATCGCTATATTCAAAAATTCAATTTTGAAAACTTAAAATCGTCATAGCTCCTTAAATATAGCTCCAAGGACAAAAAGGACAATAATCTGTGATCACTATATTCAAAAATTCAATTTTGAAAACTTAAAACCGTCATAGCTCCTTAAATATAGCTCCAGGGACAAAAAGGACAATAATCTGTGATCACTATATTCAAAAATTCAATTTTGAAAACTTAAAACCGTCATAGCCCCAGGGACAAAAAGGACAATAATCTGTGATCACTATATTCGGGTCCAAAATCTATGATTCATTATCAAAACTTAAAACCGTCATAGCACTTAAATATAGCCCCAAGGACAAAAAGGACAATAATCTGTGATCGCTATATTCAAAAATTCAATTTTGAAAACTTAAAACCGTCATAGCCCCTTATATATAGCCCCAGGGACAAAAAGGACAATAATCTGTGATCGCTATATTCAAAAATTCAATTTTGAAAACTTAAAACCGTCATAGCTCCTTAAATATAGCTCCAGGGACAAAAAGGACAATAATCTGTGATCACTATATTCAAAAATTCAATTTTGAAAACTTAAAACCGTCATAGCCCCAGGGACAAAAAGGACAATAATCTGTGATCACTATATTCGGGTCCAAAATCTATGATTCATTATCAAAACTTAAAACCGTCATAGCACTTAAATATAGCCCCAAGGACAAAAAGGACAATAATCTGTGATCGCTATATTCAAAAATTCAATTTTGAAAACTTAAAACCGTCATAGCCCCTTATATATAGCCCCAGGGACAAAAAGGACAATAATCTGTGATCACTATATTCAAAAATTCAATTTTGAAAACTTAAAACCGTCATAGCTCCTTAAATATAGCTCCAGGGACAAAAAGGACAATAATCTGTGATCACTATATTCAAAAATTCAATTTTGAAAACTTAAAACCGTCATAGCTCCTTAAATATAGCTCCAGGGACAAAAAGGACAATAATCTGTGATCACTATATTCAAAAATTCAATTTTGAAAACTTAAAACCGTCATAGCTCCTTAAATATAGCCCCAGGGACAAAAAGGACAATAATCTGTGATCACTATATTCAAAAATTCAATTTTGAAAACTTAAAACCGTCATAGTTCCTTATATATAGCCCCAGGGACAAAAAGGACAATAATCTGTGATTACTATATTCAAAAATTCAATTTTGAAAACTTAAAACCGTCATAGCTCCTTAAATATAGCTCCAAGGACAAAAAGGACAATAATCTGTGATCACTATATTCAAAAATTCAATTTTGAAAACTTAAAACCGTCATAGCCCCTTATATATAGCCCCAGGGACAAAAAGGACAATAATCTGTGATCACTATATTCAAAAATTCAATTTTGAAAACTTAAAACCGTCATAGCTCCTTAAATATAGCTCCAGGGACAAAAAGGACAATAATCTGTGATCACTATATTCAAAAATTCAATTTTGAAAACTTAAAACCGTCATAGCTCCTTAAATATAGCTCCAAGGACAAAAAGGACAATAATCTGTGATCACTATATTCAAAAATTCAATTTTGAAAACTTAAAACCGTCATAGCCCCTTATATATAGCCCCAGGGACAAAAAGGACAATAATCTGTGATCACTATATTCAAAAATTCAATTTTGAAAACTTAAAACCGTCATAGCTCCTTAAATATAGCTCCAGGGACAAAAAGGACAATAATCTGTGATCACTATATTCAAAAATTCAATTTTGAAAACTTAAAACCGTCATAGCTCCTTAAATATAGCTCCAAGGACAAAAAGGACAATAATCTGTGATCACTATATTCAAAAATTCAATTTTGAAAACTTAAAACCGTCATAGCCCCTTATATATAGCCCCAGGGACAAAAAGGACAATAATCTGTGATCACTATATTCAAAAATTCAATTTTGAAAACTTAAAACCGTCATAGCTCCTTAAATATAGCTCCAGGGACAAAAAGGACAATAATCTGTGATCACTATATTCAAAAATTCAATTTTGAAAACTTAAAACCGTCATAGCTCCTTAAATATAGCTCCAAGGACAAAAAGGACAATAATCTGTGATCACTATATTCAAAAATTCAATTTTGAAAACTTAAAACCGTCATAGCCCCTTATATATAGCCCCAGGGACAAAAAGGACAATAATCTGTGATCACTATATTCAAAAATTCAATTTTGAAAACTTAAAACCGTCATAGCTCCTTAAATATAGCTCCAGGGACAAAAAGGACAATAATCTGTGATCACTATATTCAAAAATTCAATTTTGAAAACTTAAAACCGTCATAGCTCCTTAAATATAGCTCCAAGGACAAAAAGGACAATAATCTGTGATCACTATATTCAAAAATTCAATTTTGAAAACTTAAAACCGTCATAGCCCCTTATATATAGCCCCAGGGACAAAAAGGACAATAATCTGTGATCACTATATTCAAAAATTCAATTTTGAAAACTTAAAACCGTCATAGCTCCTTAAATATAGCTCCAGGGACAAAAAGGACAATAATCTGTGATCACTATATTCAAAAATTCAATTTTGAAAACTTAAAACCGTCATAGCTCCTTAAATATAGCTCCAAGGACAAAAAGGACAATAATCTGTGATCACTATATTCAAAAATTCAATTTTGAAAACTTAAAACCGTCATAGCCCCTTATATATAGCCCCAGGGACAAAAAGGACAATAATCTGTGATCACTATATTCAAAAATTCAATTTTGAAAACTTAAAACCGTCATAGCTCCTTAAATATAGCTCCAGGGACAAAAAGGACAATAATCTGTGATCACTATATTCAAAAATTCAATTTTGAAAACTTAAAACCGTCATAGTTCCTTATATATAGCCCCAGGGACAAAAAGGACAATAATCTGTGATCGCTATATTCAAAAATTCAATTTTGAAAACTTAAAACCGTCATAGCTCCTTAAATATAGCTCCAGGGACAAAAAGGACAATAATCTGTGATCACTATATTCAAAAATTCAATTTTGAAAACTTAAAACCGTCATAGCCCCAGGGACAAAAAGGACAATAATCTGTGATCACTATATTCGGGTCCAAAATCTATGATTCATTATCAAAACTTAAAACCGTCATAGCACTTAAATATAGCCCCAAGGACAAAAAGGACAATAATCTGTGATCGCTATATTCAAAAATTCAATTTTGAAAACTTAAAACCGTCATAGCCCCTTATATATAGCCCCAGGGACAAAAAGGACAATAATCAGTGATCGCTATATTCAAAAATTCAATTTTGAAAACTTAAAATCGTCATAGCTCCTTAAATATAGCTCCAAGGACAAAAAGGACAATAATCTGTGATCACTATATTCAAAAATTCAATTTTGAAAACTTAAAACCGTCATAGCCCCTTATATATAGCCCCAGGGACAAAAAGGACAATAATCAGTGATCGCTATATTCAAAAATTCAATTTTGAAAACTTAAAACCGTCATAGCCCCTTATATATAGCCCCAAGGACAAAAAGGACAATAATCTGTGATCACTATATTCAAAAATTCAATTTTGAAAACTTAAAACCGTCATAGCTCCTTAAATATAGCTCCAGGGACAAAAAGGACAATAATCTGTGATCACTATATTCAAAAATTTAATTTTGAAAACTTAAAACCGTCATAGCCCCAGGGACAAAAAGGACAATAATCTGTGATCACTATATTCGGGTCCAAAATCTATGATTCATTATCAAAACTTAAAACCGTCATAGCACTTAAATATAGCCCCAAGGACAAAAAGGACAATAATCTGTGATCGCTATATTCAAAAATTCAATTTTGAAAACTTAAAACCGTCATAGCCCCTTATATATAGCCCCAGGGACAAAAAGGACAATAATCTGTGATCGCTATATTCAAAAATTCAATTTTGAAAACTTAAAACCGTCATAGCTCCTTAAATATAGCTCCAGGGACAAAAAGGACAATAATCTGTGATCACTATATTCAAAAATTCAATTTTGAAAACTTAAAACCGTCATAGCCCCAGGGACAAAAAGGACAATAATCTGTGATCACTATATTCGGGTCCAAAATCTATGATTCATTATCAAAACTTAAAACCGTCATAGCACTTAAATATAGCCCCAAGGACAAAAAGGACAATAATCTGTGATCGCTATATTCAAAAATTCAATTTTGAAAACTTAAAACCGTCATAGCCCCTTATATATAGCCCCAGGGACAAAAAGGACAATAATCTGTGATCACTATATTCAAAAATTCAATTTTGAAAACTTAAAACCGTCATAGCTCCTTAAATATAGCTCCAGGGACAAAAAGGACAATAATCTGTGATCACTATATTCAAAAATTCAATTTTGAAAACTTAAAACCGTCATAGCTCCTTAAATATAGCTCCAGGGACAAAAAGGACAATAATCTGTGATCACTATATTCAAAAATTCAATTTTGAAAACTTAAAACCGTCATAGCTCCTTAAATATAGCCCCAGGGACAAAAAGGACAATAATCTGTGATCACTATATTCAAAAATTCAATTTTGAAAACTTAAAACCGTCATAGTTCCTTATATATAGCCCCAGGGACAAAAAGGACAATAATCTGTGATCACTATATTCAAAAATTCAATTTTGAAAACTTAAAACCGTCATAGCCCCAGGGACAAAAATGACAATAATCTGTGATCACTATATTCGGGTCCAAAATCTATGATTCATTATCAAAACTTAAAACCGTCATAGCACTTAAATATAGCCCCATGGACAAAAAGGACAATAATTTGTGATCACTATATTCAAAAATTCAATTCTCAAAACTTAAAACCTTCATTAAATAAAGCCCCTAGGACGAAAATTGACTGTTTTTCCATTTGTATGAATCGAGATCCAGCCTAATGTCCATATTTATATTGTTCTGTTTATACCCTATAACAAATGGAACTAAAGGTGACTTAACTTAATATGCTCTAAAACTTTGTAAATTTGAATTACAAAGAAAACAATGATGTTTAAATAAAAGTTAGTACTGCATTAAAATTTCAAATAATTATCAAAATGCACAGATTTCGTGTAAATTAATTTGTTATATGGATTTTATCAACATCAATAAAATATTAAAATTGGTGTGTACAAAACATTTGAAACTCGGCAATTTGGCATTTTTGAAATTTATTTTGATTTGTCGTTGTTCGTTTTAGTAACTAAAAAGCTAAATTATTAAAAATATTCATGGATCGACATATTGTGCTTATTAATACATATCGACGAGTTAAGTATAAAGGAGTTAAATTCGGTCGAGACGAATCTTATACACCCTCCACCATGAATTACATTCCTCATTATTACCGGAATTAATTAATTAATTTTAAGATAACGCACTCATATAGCACGTGTCTAGAAATATGTTGTTGTATGTATGTATATTAAGCTGGGTCGCGGGACATACAAATGGAAACAAACAATTTCCAGTCAACCCACAAAAATAAAGTTTGGATTGCAAAAATCTGCAAAATATTTCATCACTGTGTCAAACCATCTGTGAGCTAAACGCTCCGGAAAACACCAGCAAAAATCATGTTTTTCCCGTGTAATTAAAAGTACACATTTAAATGAAATGTAATTTGTATTCAAGAAACATGGTTCCAGAGAAACTTGACAGATTTATACATTATATATTCTTGGGTACAAGGCAGTTCATGCTTGTCGAGATGATGGATATGGTGGAACGTCAGTATATGTTCGTGGGAATTTGACGTACAGTGTTGAGATATGTGCTAGTGAGAACTATATTGTCAGCATCGTTCTTACATTGCAAAATAAAAACAAGTAAGGAAAGGCTAAAGTCGGGCGGGGCCGACTCTATGATACACAAATATCCAAATACAATTCAATTCGGTGAAAAAGTGAAAACGGGAAGGATTTTTGTATCCTGTAAATGTATGTGTTTGAAAAAAAATGTTAAATAGGAAAGGACATTTATATGGGGGTATATTGAAACCCGGAACGAAATAGGTGAAATACAATATGTATAGTTTGGCCAAAATCGGTTAAAAATTTGGGAGCAACATTTGGATTTGGGCTATATCTAAATCTGAACCGATCTTACCCACTTTCTGCATATGTGTTTCTAGTTGGATTATAAGATGTTGTGCCAAATTTAAAGAAAATCGAGTATAATATGGGGTTTCTAGAGCGGAAAATGTCAATTCGGGAGCGACATTTGTATGGGGCCTATATCTAAATCTGAACCGATCTTATCCAATTTTTTTAATCAGGAGCGACATTTGTATGGGGGCTATATCTAAATCTGAACCGATCTTACCTAATTTCTGCATATGTGTTTCTAGTTGGATTATAAGATGTTGTGCCAAATTTAAAGAAAATTGGGTACAATATGGGGTTTCTAGAGCGCAAAATGGCAAATCGGGAGCGACATTTGTATGGGGGCTATATCTAAATCTGAACCGATCTTATCTAATTTTTGCATAGGTATTTCTAGTTGGATTATAAGATGTTGTGCCAAATTTAAAGAACATTGGGTACAATATGGGGTTTCTAGAGCGGAAAATGACAAATCGGGAGCGACATTTGTATGGGGGCTATATCTAAATCTGAACTGATCTTATCTAATTTTTGCATATGTATTTCTAGTTGGATTATAAGATGTTGTGCCAAATTTAAAGAAAATTGGGTACAATATGTGGATTCTAGAGCGGAAAATGGCAAATCGGGAGCGACATTTGTATGTTGGCTATATCTAAATCTGAACCGATTTGCCTCAAATTAAATAGCGTTCGTCCTTGATCCACAAAACTTGTGCCAATTTTTGTTAAGATCGGACTATAATTGTGACCTGTAATTTGATTACAACAATAGATGGACAGACAGACGGACAGACAGACAGACAGACAGACAGACGGACAGACAGACGGACAGACAGTCGGACAGACAGACGGACAGACAGACAGACGGACAGACAGACAGACGGACAGACAGACGGACAGACAGGCGGACATTGCTAAATCGACTCAGAAAGTGATTCTACGTCGATCGGTATACTTAACAATGGGTCTATCTCGCTTCCTTTTGGGTGTTTCAAACCAATGCACAAAGCCATAATACTCTAGTGGAGTGTATAAAAAAATGGTAAACAGCTAAAAATAATGTCATTTTATAGATCAACTAAATGTCCCTTTAATACATTTTGTCAATATATGGAAACCATTCTAAGAAAGTTCGGTCGAGTGCCCAGTATATGTCTTGGTGATTCTAATATTGACATTTTGCAAAATTCGTTATCACAGGAATTGTCAAGTCTTCTAGAATGCTATGATTATAGAAGTTGTCACCATCTTGTGACACGGCCAAGCAGTTGTACGTCAATTGATCATATATATAGCAATTTGCAGTTTGAATTACTTGTTGATTCTGTTGAATGTGATCATACAGACCACAATTTTATGTTTTGCAGATTTGAATCTACCAGTAAAAATAATGATTATGTTGAGGTAATTCGACGTCGATGCAATTATGAACATGTCAAAAATCTCATTCGATACAATCTTCAAATGTCAGAGCTAACCGGAAATCCTACAAATGATATAAACTATATTTTATCAACTGTTTCAAACGCTGTTGAGTCTTCAACTGTTTGGAACTTCGAGGAAAACTTTTTATATATGTATGCTGATGATATATGTCTTTTTTATCCATATAAAGAAGATCTTATTTTGAAAATTAATATTGAACGTGATGCATCGCTGTTATCAGAATATGCCAGATTAAATAAATTAGTTTTGAATGCAAGTAAGACTAAATTCATAAGATTTAGGCCCCAAACTCATCGTAGTTTCAACAATGCCACAATTCTCATTAATGGTCAAGAAATCGTTGAATCTTACCATATAAAATACTTAGGTGTTCATTTGCAGAATACTTTGTCTTGGAAAATGCCCATAGAGCACTTAAGATCGAAAATAACACCAGTCATTGGCATGTTATATAAACTTAAAAAAAAAAAAGTAAGAAGGCGTTAAGTTCGGCCGGGCCGAATCTTATATACCCTCCACCACGTAGTGCAATCCACAGTATTACCAGCAGATTAAACGATGTCGCCTTTACATAGAAGCACAGTACCATATTACGAAAATTGTGATATTTTTATGCACATTTGCTATAATTGTTTACTATTTCAAACTATAATGTATACTTATGCTCACTGTTTAAAATCGACAATAAGTCGCCATTAGAAAGAAGCATTTTCAGATACAGACAAAGTGATAAGAAAAGTATAAATTTTAAAGATACCCCATTCGCCCCATTCTCCACCCAAATGTACAAATTTCGAAAAAAACCCTTTTTCGAGTATTCATAGTCAGAATGTATACACCGAATTTCATGATTTCAACCTCAGCGGTTTGGTAGGTCCCATTTTTATCCCTCTTTTTAATTATATCCCTTAAAAGTACGAATTTCGAAAAATCCCTCTATTTTACGTGTTTATGCAATTAGAGGGATGTACACACCGAATTTCATGATTCTAGCTGTTGTCGTATCATTGGTACCATATTTGATCCCTTTTTGTCCCATTTCGCCCGCTAACACTTTTATTTTTTTGTGGTGCTTCCAAGCTACAAGAGGAATGTCCGCAACAAATTTTAACTGTATGAAAATAAGAAATTTAATTAATAAGACAAGGCTACCAATATTTGTATACTATATAATGGATATAATACTTCAATTCATAAAATAAATATAAGGGAGCAATCATAAATACCCTAAATATTGGGGGATAGAGAGTGTATTTCCATCCTATTTAATTTCAAAAGTATAAATTTTGAAAATACCTTATATCTCACGTACTCAGTACAAGACAACTTCGTGATTCTACCATTTTTTGTCGTAAAAGCAACAAAATTGGAAAAAAATATTTTACGTGGCTATGCAGTCAGAGGAATGTATACACCGAATTCCATGATTCTATCAGCGGCCATTTTGTTGGTACCATTTTTATCCCATGTAGCCATTGTATCCCTTGAAAGTACGAATTTGGAAAAAACGTTTTATTTTTCGTGTCTACGCAGTCGGAGTAATGTCTACTCCGAATTTCATGATTCTAGCTGCTGTCATTTGGTACGTACTATTTTTATCCCCTTTTTCCATTTGAACCCCAAAAAGTACGAATTTTGGAAAGTTCTTTTATTTTACGTGTCTACGCAATCAGAGGAACGTATATATCAAATTTCATTATTCTAGGTGCAGCCGTTTGGTTGGTACTACTTTTATCCCTCTATCCCTATTTAACCCCTTAAAAGTAAGAATTTAGAAAAAATACTTTCATATTATGTATCTACTCTATTAGAGGAATGTACACGCCAAATTTCGTGTTTCTATCTGTTGTCGTTTGATAGGTACCATTTTTATCCCTTTTTGTCCCATTTCGCCCCCTACAAATAAAAATCACTCTATGGCGCCTTTTTATGCTATAAAGGGAATGCGCATTGCAAATATCAAGTAAATACAAGCTAATATGTTCAAAAAACATGCTGAAATACTCTAAATATTAGGGGTATTTTCAGTCCTTGTGAGGGAAAAATTTTTCCCTCTGGGCCGATTTCGTCCACTTTCAATCCCAACCGATCTACAACAATAAGACACATTTAGGAAAAGTTTGAACCTCCTAGCTCATTTCGTTCGGCCGCTATCGTGCTTTCAACAGACAGACAAACGGACAGACGGACATGGCTATATCGTCTTAGAATTTTACCACGACCCAGAATATATATACTTTATGGGGTCTCCGATGAATATTTCAAGGTGTTACAAACGGAATGACAAAGTGAATATACCCCCATCCAGGAGGTGGAGGGTATAAAAACACTTTATTTTACTGTATACTTTACTTTACTGCTGTCATTTGGTCGTACCAATTTTATCCCTTTTCCACATTTCCACCTTTAAAAGTACAAATTTTGAATGTCACTTTATTTTACGTGTACATGCTATAACCTGGAGCGATTGTTGGTACTATTTTGATCCTATATTCCCATTTTACCCCCTTAAATGTAAAAATTTGAAAAAACACTTTATTTTACGGGTATACTTTACTCTGTTATCGTTTGATAGGTACCATTTTTATCCCTTCTTGCCCTATTTCACTCCTCACAAATAAGAATCGCTTCATGGTGTACTTTGACGTTAGAATGGGAATGTGCACTGTTATTAAATTGTAAAAATAATAAAATTACATCCGACAAAAGAATAAAAAAAATCTGTCGGAAAAATGCATGTGTAGTTTCAATAACATAACTAAATTTAAAATTTTCGTCTAGGTATCTATGATATTTGTTCTATCATTTTGAGAGTATCAACATATCAGTATATGAATAAGTTATACGATTATGATGACCACAATAGTTCAGAATTTTAGTTGCAATTAGAAAGAGTAGTTTAGGAACAGCCGCCAAAAAAAAGTTTACCTTAAATCGATTTTTGAAATTTTGTCCAAAAAAAGTGTAGATAAAAAGCTTTTGTTGTTTTCGAGTTAAGACCGCCAAAATACATCAGCGTATGTTATACACAGCCCATCGATAAAATGGCTGCAAGCAAGTGTTGTGAGATTTCTCATATTGTGTGAAATATCAAGTCTAAGGATAGCTCATATTAAATATTTTCAACATGATGAACCGTATATTCATAGCAATGCTAATAGTTCTTGTCATTCATGTATTATCAGCAAAAAGTAGCAACAAAATACAATGCAAACATTTCCAAATGTGTCACGTAGTGGCAGCTAATAACTCCGACTTGTATCATTTCTTCGATGAAGTATTAAAGAGTTGACAGCAAAGCAAAGAGAGGCAAGCCAAGTGTGAACATCTCAAATATTCAACACAATTTAAATTCAACTCAGCGACTGTTGGCTTACATATGGACAAGTCCTTAAGGGAGTAGATGTGTGTGTGCATGTGTGCGTAGTAAACACTAAGTTATGAATTAGCCCCGAGGACAAACGCCAAACAGTCAAATCCTGTCGAACTTTATGACGGCACTCATACGTGAGATGTCTTCCGTAATCAAACACGGAACAGGCACTGAAATCAAATCAAACAAACCAAGTTTTTTTTTTTGTTGTTAAATTGGGAGGAAAATATGAGCGATGGCATGCGCTCCTTAAGGCATGTAACAAATGGAGTCCACACTGAAACTAAAATGTACTCACTCTCTCGCGATACAGTGCTCATCAGCTGTAGTGATGTCAATGCCAAATAAAATGTAGTGAATTCTAAGGGATAAGATGTGATATAGGAAGAAATACTTACATTTTAAATACGATCTGAACAAAATTTGACACAGACAAATTTTTGGTCCGAATACGAATGCTATTGCATTTTAAAGAAATCGATATCAATGTTAGACGACTTTGTGCGATAAAGCCACTTTCATATTGATTGCTTCGTTAGATGTGAAAATTACATCTTTTGAGCTTGCTGGGGGTTCATTAGACCTAAAGCTTCTTTGAAAATGAGACTGGTGAAGCAGTGATTGTTATTGATATGCGATATAGGTGACCAGAATTGATCAGAATAAACCCAATTCTACGAATAGAATATTCTAGATTTTAGTTCCCACCTGCCTATGCCAAGCCAGATGGCCCCGTTCGACTTCGAGTTACTTTCTGATTTGCTTTGGCTGTGTCAATATATGTGCCATTCTGATTGAACTATGTTGTTTATGATACAAGTGTTTCCGTAGAGCCATATGCGTTCCCTTTCATAAAGGAAACATTTTTTCGTTGCAGAACAATTTCGTAGATATGGAGATATGGATTATACAATGGTTCCAAATTTGCAAATAATTCTGTATCTTTTGAACAAATAAAGATATCTTTACGATATTTCTCAAACAAAGAGCAGAGGCATTTCAGATGATTTGTGATTTTCTGTTGGGATTGGCGGCTTCTGGATGACCCTCCAAAGTTGGTCACATCGGCTGTATCAATACGTAATCTCGTCGTTCCCTTGTGGAACATAAGGCCACCAAACATAGATTGAATTGCATAGTCAGATTAGAGGCTGTCAGCTTTACCAATAAATGCTAATTGCGATATTTGTTATATAAATCCTGATGTTTCATTATTATAATTTTAAATTAATAGTTATTAATTAATGTTGTTTGTATGTATAGTTGGTCTGTTATGTTGTATGTGTTGTCATTTATATTGGTTTAAGACCAAAGGTTGTGCTGAAGTCTTCAGCAGAACCCAAAATTAGCAAAAAGGCAAAGTGAGACCCTTATTGTTGCAGCTAAAAGTTGACTGTGCAGTTTCGATGGGCGCTACCCCATCCCGTCAGAACTATCGCAATGAATGTATGTCTTTGACTTAAATCAGGGTTCATATTAGTACCAGCGGTCACATACGACAAATGAGAAGCGCTGATAAACAAAATATTCCACCGAACTAAGCCGACACACTAAAAATCTCACTTTGCCAATTCAATGTTATGCATGTGCTCGCATCGCTCGCAACAATGAAAAGGTTGTTGTTGTACGGTATGTCCCGTCTTCACTGTACCTCGTGTGTATTCTTGTTGTTTGTATGTATTGTTGGTCTGTTATGTTGTATGTGTTGTCATTTATTTTGGTTCAAGACCAAAGGTTGTGCTGAAGTCTTCAGCAGAACCCAAAATTAGCTAATTGTGTTTATTAATTAATTTAAAATTTATTACTTCAAAAATAAATATTACTGATTATTTTCATTCATTGTTAATGAAAAACAAGTAAAAACGGCAATAAGTTCGGCCGGGCCGAACTCTATATGGATTGCATTCCACAGAGGTTGTCGGTTTTCGTAGAAGTGCAGTAATATTACAGGACAATATATTTTTTAATATAGCCAAACCAAAACAAATACAAATATTGAAAAAATAAATTAATAAATAAATATAATATTTTAATTATTTCAAACCATTATTTATTTCAAATCAAAAAATAAATATTCTTATATTTATATTTCCAAAAAGCTTAAATACCATAAACATTGGTAGATAGTGGATGCTACAGTTGGATGTATTTCCATTCTATTTTAATTCCAAAAGTACAAATTTTGAAAATCCATTATCAGGCGTACATAGTGCAAAATAACCTATCTTCATGATTGAACAAATTTTTGCCGTAAAAGGAAAATTACGAATTTGGAAAAAACACCGAATGTATACACCGAATTCCATGATTCCAGCTGCGCCTATTTGGTTGGTACCATTTGTATCCCCTTTTCCATTTTAACCCCAAAAAGTACGAATTTCGAAAAATTCCGTGTCTACGCAGTCAGAAGAATGTATACTCCGAATTTCATGACTCTAGCTGCGGTCATTTGATTGGTACTATTTGTATCCCCTTTTTCATTTTAACCCCAAAAAAATCTGTTAATTTTAATTGTCTACGCAATCAGAGGAATGTAGACACCGAATTTCATTATTCCAGGTGTAGCTGTTTGGTTGGTACCATTTTTATCCCTCCGTACCCATTGTATCCCTTAAAAGTACGAATTTGAAAAAAAAAACCTTTTATTTTTCATGTCTACGTAGTCAAAGGAATGTAAACTCCGAATTTCATGACTCTAGCTGCGGTCATTTTGTTGGTACTATTTTTATCCCCTTTTTCTATTTTGACCCCAAAAAGTACGAATTTCGAAAAATCAGTTTATTCTTCGTGTCTACACAGTCAGAGGAATGTATACTGCGAATTTTATTACTCTAGCTGCGGTGATTTGATTGGTACTATTTTTATCCCCTCTTTTCATTTTAACTCCAAAAAGTACGAATTTTGAAAAATCCGTGTGTTTTACTTGTCTATGCAATCAGAGGAATGTATACACCGAATTTAATTATTCTTGGTACAGCCGTTTGGTTGGTACCATTTTTATCCCTCTATTCCCATTTTACCCTTAAAAGTACGAATTTGGAAAAAATACTTTTATATTATGTATCTTCTCAATTATAGGAATGTACACACCGAATTTCGTGTTTCTAACTGTTGTCGTTTAATATGTAGCATTTTTATCCCTTTTTTGCCCCATTTCACCCCCTACAAATAAGAATCACTTTATGGTGCACGTTTGTGCTATAAAGGGAATGCGCATACCAAATATCAAGCACATATAAACAGGTATTTCAATATGCTTAAATACGCTAAAATATTAGGGATTTTTATGGGTATTTTTAGTCCTTGTGAGGGAAAAATTTTTCCCTTTGGGCCGATTTCGCCCCGTTTCAATCCCAACGACTATAAGACGCATTTATGGAAAATTTGAACGTTGTTTTCAACAGAATATATATACTTTATAGGTCTCAAGTCGATATTTCAAGGTGTTACAAACGGAATGACAAAGTTAGTATACCCTCATCCTGGAGGTGGAGGGTATAATGAAGAACACATAGCCATCACAGTAAACCGAATTGTTTGCATCAATGAAACCCATCCCAATGAGACTGTCCACACTGTGCGTGAAATAAAACCCAAACTGTAATGCTCAATCTCTTACTTGTCTGCTCTTTTCTTGGAGTTCTGCCCACATACAGGGAGACTCTCTTAAAACATCGAGACTGTTATACAATTTCCAACATTTCTCTGCTAGAATTCTGCACTCTCTCGTGTGTGGTGAGTGTGATGATGAGTATTGCTCTGGTGATGATGACGATGATGGTCCATTCATCACATCGTTTCAATGAGAGTGATGTGGGGATTATTCTCTGCGTAGGTTTGGCAACATTCTCTGCTCTCGCCTCACAGCTTCACACAGAGTAGTGTTATTGTGTATGAATGTGTGGTTTTCATACTCGACACACACACACGTCTACACCTACGTCTGCATGAAACCCACAAAGATGTCTCTCTGAAAGTTGTTCGTTTTCGGTTTCGGTGTCACTGTCTTTGTCGTTTTAGAATTTCCGACTGTTTTTTAGAATTTCATTAACCAAATATTTTGCATACAAAGCACGTACTGTGCCGCGCTGTATCACAATCTGTTAAGGTCAGCAGGTGAACAAATTTCCCTTAGTAGGTGTCGGTGTCGGTGGCGGTGTTGGTGGATGAGGGTATGGATGGGGATGTGTGTGTCTCCTCAACGGCAGTTAGTTGTCGTGTGATAGTGTTCGAGTGCTTCCGGGGGAAGTTGTTGGCTGGCGCTGCAGCGGAACAGGAAAATTCAATTCAATAGTCACAGACGTGTGATTCTTTCTTTATTTCTCTCTTTCAACAAAGTCATTTTAATAAAATGCGACCGTATGTTTCGATGCGTTACGAGAATGAGATGTGTTGGTTATTTTGTTTGTTTAGTTCTTGAAACTTGTTCAAACTTATTGGCTTTCACCGCATGTCCGAACAGGCAAACAATTCTGCAATTGATCTAATTAAGAGACCCTCGAGGGACAATCCTGTGCTGAAACCCGTCCTGTTGTTGGTCTATCTATCTATGATGTTTGACAAATTTCACATACATATGTACGTATAATGGAAAAAAGTTTTAGATTGTTAAAAAATAAATTCGATTATCTAATTTAGCAGCAATGAATGCCTTTTCAACGAAGTCATCGCAAATGAGATCGGTGTAAAAATGTTCATGGAAACCAGAATTAAATTTCAGCCGAAGATAATTTTTAGGTGACATAAATGGGAAAATTCAGATTTCAGTTCACTAAAATGACATTGCCACGAGGTGCCCGTCCTTGGCGTTCAAGAATCGTTTGTACCAAGTTTTGTTGCGGGCATATGGACATGGAAAAACGATTTAGAAAGTAACACGATTACTACGATACTAATCCCACAATTCCTAAAACCGGGAAAAATTGTTTTTTTTTTTTTTTTAGAAAAATAACCGCAATTCGTTCGCATGAAGACACAAAAATATTTTAACAGCTGCGTCTGTAAATAAAACCTTTGGTATAATGAATTTATGCATCTGTTTGTAACACCCAAAAGGAAACGAGATAGGCCCATGGTTTATTATACCGATCGACTAGAATCACTTTTGAGTCGATTTAGCGATGTCCGTCCGTCTGTCCATCTATTCTTGTAATCAAAGTACAGGTCACAATTGTAGTTAGAACTAAATGAAACTTTGCACAACGAAGTTTTACAGGATAAGGACGAGCTCTATTTAATTTGAAAATCGGTTCAGATTTAGATATAGCTCGCATACAAATTTTGCTCCCGATTTTACTCTTTCAGCTGTAGAAACGAAATATTTCAACAGATTTTCTTCCAATTTAGCAAGGCGCCATATATTTTTACCAGAAACTACTCTGGTAAAAATTAGGCCAGATCGGTTCAGATTGATATATAGTTCCCATACAAATGTTTCCTCCGATTTGATTCTTTTCGCTCTAGAAACCACATATTTTAACAGATGTTCTTGAAATTTGGCAAAACATATTATATTTGAACTATAAATAGCTCTGGTGAAAATGGGCTAGATCGCTTCAGATATATATATAGCTCCAATACAAATATCGCCACTGAATTGAATATTTCCGCTCTAGAAATGCCATTTTAGAACAGATTTTCTTCAAATTTGGCAAAACAGCTCATATTCCAGCTAAAGATATCTATTGTGAATGCAGGCCACATCGGTTCAGATTTATAACTCCCACACGTATGTCTCCTCCGACTTGACTCTTTTCGCTATATATATATATATATATAAAAGAGTTGCGGGATTGACTGACTGACTGATCACTCCCCAGACCAAGCGGCTAAAGCTTATATAGAGTATAGCGTATATATCAGATTTGAAAGGAGTTTTTCGTAACTCGTACTTTTAAAGGGTAAAATGGGGTTGAAAGGGATAAAAATGGTACTACCGCAATAACCAAACGGCTGGGCCTGGAATCTTGAAATTTGGTATGGACATTCCTCTTGCGGCATGAATGCATCCCAAAATTCGTTCATTTGAGGATTAAATGGGGCAAAAAGCGACAAAAATGGTACCAAAAATACGGCTGAAGCTAGAATCATGATATGTGGTGTGTTCATTTCTCTTATAACGTACAGATCAGATTTGAAGAGATTTTTTCGAAATTCGTAATTTTAAATGGTAAAATAGATTTGAAAGGGATAAAAATGGTACCACAGCAATGACCAAACGGTTAGGCCTAGAATTTTGAATTTTTTTTTCCAAAATTCCTCCTATAGCTTCAATGCGCCCAAGAAAGTACTTTCAAAAATTCGTACTTTTGCGGAGTGAAATCGGGTAAAAAGGGATAAAAATAGTACCCGTAAAATGGATGGAGCTGGAATCATAAAATTCAGTATACTTAGAAACGCAATACTTCTAGAGCGGACATAATCAATTCGGTGGTAAAATTTATATATATATATCCAACACAAATTTTGCCACCGAATTCGGCACATTAGTTAATATTTCAAATAGAAATATCTGTGGCGAATATGGGTCACATCGATTCAGATTTATATATAGCTCACATATAAATGACGTCCCCGATTTAATTATTTCCGCTCTTTAAATCACATATTTAATAGATTGCCATCAAATTTGGGAAAGCGTTTTATATTTCAACTAGAAAACCTATGCTAAAAATGGATCAGATCGTTTAAGATTTATATAGAGCTCCCATTCAAAGTTTGTATTCATATTTTCTTACAAATACAGATACAATTTGTAGTATATTCTGCTCTTGTAGCTGTATCGTATATCACCCGGTTCAAATGTAACGACCTTTCAAATACCCTACATCAGAGGGTATAATGACTAGCTATCATATAGTCGGCCACGCCCGATTTTCGCTTTCCTCACTTGTTAATTTTGAAATCGGTGCTTTGGGTTTCGACAATTAATTGTCAAAATAAATTATTTTTTTAAGTATTTTTTTAATATTCTAGTGCTCCGGCTGAGCGATTTATTGTAGTCATCTAGTTCCTAGTTCCTTTGCGTTTATATACGAAAATTCCTCTTTTCAAAATGTATAAAATTATTATTTACTAGCAGTGCCCGCTACTTCGCACGAGAAAATCCTGTTATTTTTTATCAGTTTTATCCACATCTGTATAATCTCACAAAATCTATTTATGTTGTGAGCCTACGTTGCCAGAGAATGTACACGCCGAATTCCACGATTCTAGCTGCTATACGTTAGTTGGTACCATTTTTATCCCGCTCACCCATTAAAAGTACAAAAGTCGAAAAATCCGTGGCCAGACCAAATTTCAAATTCCTATTGTATTACTTTAGATTATACTACTTAGAACCTTTTTTGTCCCGCTCGCCCTTTAAAAGTAAAAATTTCGAAAAACCCATTTATGTTGAAAACCACAGAAATCGGTCCCATAAAGTACAAAGTTAAAGTTAAAAGTACAAATTTCGAAAAATCCTTTTTTGTAAAGGGTGTTTTTTATTGGGGTATAGAACTTTAAGTTGGCATCGCTTTTTTAACTGGCGGCCATTTTGTCAGCTGTCAAGTGATTAATATTTAGTTTGGTTTGCCATTTCATCATGAACAGGTTGACAAAAGAACAACGCTTGCAAATCGTGCAAATTTATTTCGAAAGTAATGGTTCAGTTCGCGAAGTTCACCGCAAGCTCCGTCCATATGGTCGACATAATCGTCCATCAGAGCAATTAATTCGGTTAACCATGGATCGTTTTCGCACTACGTTTACTCTATGTGATAATACGCATCCGCTGAGACGTCGAACAGTGCGCACCGAAGAAACAATTGCCGCTGTAGAGCAAAGTGTTGAAGAGGACCCGAATGAATCGATTCGCCACCGTGCACAGCAATTGGAGAAAGTGGTTGAAAATTGGACCTGTAGAATTGGCTATATTCGAGCCAGCCGCGGCGGCCACATGCCCGAAATCATATTTAAACATTAATGGCATAAAATTATCCTTCCAATAAAGCCAAATTGATGGACATTAAAACGATTTTCTTGTGTTTTATTTCAATTCGAAGTTCTATACCTCAATAAAAAAACACCCTATAGCCACCCTATGGTCATTGCAAGGAACACACAGAATTTCGTCAGGACGAAGGTTTGATATTTATCCCAATTTGTTTCATTATACCCCTAAAAGTACTTTCTATCTTAGCCAGTGTATCCCTCCTATTAGGGAACTACCTGGAAATTTCATGACCCTGGCTTCAGCCGTTTAATCTGGGCGCTGATTAGGGTTTGCATTTTTCTGTACTTTTTATTTCCCGGGAAACGGGAAATATTTTTTCGATTTCCTGTAATTCCTATATTTCTTGCCTTTAAAACATTCGAACTTTAATAAAGTAAATTATTATATTTCGCATACAAATGATTTAAAAAAATAACCCTCATCCGATTTGTAGAGAAATCCTCCTGGCTCGAAAGAATCAATGGGAAAAAAGACTGAAATCGTAGATAACCCCACCTTCACTCATCAATCATTCATTCACCCTGACTTCTAACCCCCAAAATATTTTCTCCTACACTACTGACAATGGGCCGAATTTAGTTATCCTCGAGCTGAACTCGTCGGTTTTGCCCACAACTGACGGGCATCCCCTGCACCCTAACTTAACCTATAAAAGAATAAAAATCAACTTTTTCCAAGGATTAAAAAATAATGAAACATATATCTGTAGGCATATTTTGTGTTTTGAAATATAAAAACTTTTTAAAACAGACAACGCATTTTAAGACGCATTAGATATTATATTTCTAATTATATTGGAATTCTTATTGTCAAAACTATATTACGGAATTTCATGAATTTTGTTAAAATGTGGCTTATGGAGGCAGATCGGTTGGGATTAAAAGTGGGCGAAATCGGCCTAAAGGGAAACATTTTTCCCTCACAAAAACTAAAAATACCCATAATAACCCCCAATATTTTAGAGTATTTATGCATATTTTTTCAATATGTCTGCTTGTACTAAACCACTATATAACAAAAAAAGTGAACCATAAAGTGATTTTAATTCGTAGGGGGTGATATGGGACAAAGGGGAATACAAATGGTACATATCAAACGACAACAGCTAGAAACACGAAATTCGCTGTGTACAATCCTCTAATTGAGTAGATAAATAATATAAAAATAATATAATTTTTTTAAATTCGTACTTTTAAGGCGTAAAATGAGAATATAGGGATAAAAATGGTACCAACCAAACGGCTGCACCTAGAATATTGAAATTCGGTATATACATTCCTCTGATTGCGTAGACACGTAAAATAAACGGATTTTTCGAAATTCGTACCTTTTGGGCTTAAAATGAAAAAGGGGATAAAAATAGTACCAACCAAATGACCACAGCCGGAATCATGAAATTCGGTGTCTACATTCCTCTGACTGTGTAGACACGAAAAATAAAAGAAATTTTCAAAATTCGTACTTTCAAGGGATAAAAATAGTACCAACTAAACGACTACAGCTAGAATGATGAAATTCGGTGTGTACATCACTCTAATTGCATAGACACGTAAAACAAAGAGATTTTAGAAAGTCGTACTTTTAAATGGGTAAAATAGGAAGAAGGGGAAAAAATGATAACAACTAAATGGTCGTAGCTAGAATCATGGAATTCGGTGTATACATTCCTCTGACCGCATAGACACGCAAAATAAAAAGATTTTTCCAAATTCGTAATTTGTACTTTTGCGGCAAAAATTGGTTGAATCATGAAGTTAGGTTATCTTGCACTATGTACGTGAGATAATGGATTATCAAAATGTGTACTTTTGGAATTAAAATAGAATGGAAATACAACCAACTGTAGTACCCATTCTCTACTATTCTCTCTATAAGAATATTTATTTTTTGATTTGACTAGAAGTATTATTCTGATATGTAAACGTATAGGTAGCCTTGCCTTATAATCGTGGTTTGAAATAATAAAAATATTATATTTAATTATAAAACTATTTTTTTTTCAATATTTGTATTTGTTTTTGTTTTATAATTTATCATATATAATTTATTTTATTATTTTTTTATTTATTATGAATTACAATACAAAGTAAATTTATATTCTAATTTTGGGTCCAGGGATTGAGCCGGGGTGACTAAGACCATTGTAGCTAGTTATTGCAGCGACAGACCAGAGCTTCTGGTGGGAATCGAACCCACGACCCCCACGCTGATAGCCGAGCACGCTACCAACTCGACTACCGGGGCGCTCATATATATATATAATTTATATTTTCCTGTAATACTACTGCATTTCTACGAATATCGACAGCCTCTGTAAAATGCAATCCATGGTGGAGGGTATATAAAGTTCGGCCCAACCGAACTTAACGCCTTTTTTACTTGTTTGAAATTATTTTCGTTCGTCTGAGGTGAACGATCCAAAGTCACTCAATTATTACGGGAAATCTATCAGACACAGGGGTATATAATTTGTCGTGTCTATAGAAAAGCATGCAAAGAGCTCGTAGCCAAAATATTTCATATCTACGTTTTTATTCATCTACACTCATAAAAAAATTAACCCTATAATGAGTTAAAATTAACTAAAATTTAGGAAACCAAGTACATTTTTACTAAATAAAAGTAGAATTTTGCTGAAATTTTCCTAAATCTAAGTAAATTTTTCCTAAAACCAATTAATTTTTTACTAAATTTAAGCAAAATTTTCCTAAAACTAAGTAAATTTTTTAATAAATCTTAGTAAAATTTTGCTGAAAATTTCCTAAAACTAAGTAAATGTTTACTCAAATCAAGTAAATATTTTCTCAAACTGAGGACAATTTTGCTGATTTTTTTTTCAAAACGAGTAAATTTTTACTTAAACTGAGGAAAATTTTATTTTATACAAGGAAAAAAGGTGATATTAATATTGTTGCGAAGGCAAGATAGGCGCCTTCGCAGTGGTTGTTTAGAATAATTCATAAAATATTTAAGTCTCTGCAAATGAACGAGAATGTAAGAACTCGGCATAAGTTTCAGTAAACATTTTAACTTCATTTTAGGAAAAACACATTTTTAAGTTAAAATTTCCTAAATGGAATTTTTCCATATAAAAAATTTCAGATTTTTTCTCACATAAAACCTTGAAAATATTCTTCCACATAAGTTTTGATTTACTCAATTGTAAGAGTTTTTTATTAGATCCAAAGAAATGCTTTTAAGTAAATCTACTACCCTTTTTCTAGTAAATGAACTATGTACTATGGCTTTGAAGGAAGGAAACTTTACTCATACTTAGTTAGGAATTTTATACTGGAGCGTTTGGAAACCACTCATATTTTATTGCCAAGATCTTCGAGAAATATTTTGATACATTCGTCCGACAGACATTGTCGGAAAAATTGCATTTCAGTAATCCATCTACCAGTACACTCAAAGGAATATGTCAGTAAAAGAAAGCAGAAAGTCTACTGAAAGAGCAGATTTTCTGCTGTTAAAAAAGAGACAGCAGATTTGTATTTGCTGAGATGATAAACAGCTGTGTGCTCTTTTTAGCAATATATGTGATACGTATATTGTCCCAAGCTAATATAAAAGAAAATTCGAGCTAAAATCGCTTATTAACGCTTATCTATTTTTATATTTTAATTGACAACAGCCAATTTTAGCAGACGGCAAACTCTTTAGCAGTGTGAATGGTGATGTAAGATTGTAGAAAACTGCTGTTATGCCAAAAAAACAGCTGTAATAGCAGAAAAGTGTCTGTTGATAGGCAGCAGACTATCGCTGTTTTTATTAACAGACTTGTTCTCTAAGTGTAGAACTTTTTTAAATAGTTGCTTGAAATTACATACATACATATCGAGGGCTTATATTCATAAGTGGCTGTGAACAAAAACATAAATTTTCAGGAGAGCGAAAAACTTATTTTCTATTATAAATTATTAATCGTTCTTCTACAGTTTAATCTAAAAAGGATTACTAATTGCTACGGTTCATAGCCACTTTTGTATGTTTAAAATTGAGCACTATGAATGTTGAAATAAGAATAAGATTTATTGTAAACTCCATAACTTTTTTCATGAAATCTTGACAATGTTGTATAGAAAACGCATTTTCTGTGATGTATATAGCGAATGTAAAGATTCCAGCTTCATTCAGATTGGTCGCTTGTAACATATATGTAGCCAGTCGCGAAAATCGCTGCAATTGATGAAAAATCCAAAATTCAATCCAATCGTTGCAATTTCTTATATTTCAACTTTATTCATTCATTCAGCAATCACATGCCAAAGAAATATTTTGGTATTCTCAATATAATAAAAAGTTACGCGGGTTTTTCTAAAGATACTTTTCACAATTTTTGACTTTACTACCACTATTTATACTATTTTAGCATGATAACTTAGGAATCAAAATGCTATTAACGCGAAATGATGGAATTTGATAGTACGATATGCCCTAAATCTAGAAAAATGTTTTAAACAAAATCGTTGTCGCGAATTATAACCTTCGGTTTTATGCTACTCCATTGTTGAACTATTTTATTTCTAAATATTATTTTTATGTTCATAGCCACTTATGCAGTCACAAACTAATGTGCGAGGGGATAGCCAAATCAGAAAATTAAAAAAGTGGCTTTAGAAAAAAATCTTTTCCAAATTTATATGACAGATGACTGAGAATAGTTTGGCATCAAAAACTTCATAGCCACATTTAAATATTAGCCCTCGATATATATTTTGAAGAAATAGTACACAAAAACGATCAAATTCCTCGGCGATAAACCCTTCAGTCCCGCATGTTTTTTTGATAAATGCAGAAAATTGGATATGCTTTTTGAGTATGGGTCTAAATAGGATGTCTAAAGAGTTTTGGGGTTTTTAATTTATATAGGACATGAGTAACAGGATGTTTAGTCAAAATCTTTATACGCATATTCCGATTAAATAAAAAATATTTGGAAATGTTTCTTCATTTTTATAATCTTAAATATGTATAAATTCGAGTAACAAATACAGTTTTTTTGTATTCGATGAAATGCAAGAAGAAACAACTTTTAATTCCCAGAAACCAAATAATTGGTATTTTAGAGTTTCGTTTTCCTACGTAGATCCACGTTACTGAATTTGTTGTTTCTATTTTGGATAAAACTTGTTACATATGTACAAAAAATACTAACTCTGAAAAATATTTGACGTAAGTGATAAATATAACAAAAATTTTAGTAAGTTAAAACTCATTTCTTATTGTTTCGCAACTTTAAAGTAGATTTTAAAATAGAGACCTACACGCAGAGAAAAAATGCATTTCGTAGAAACGAAATTTTAGACACGTGAACGTTTTTGAGTTTCTTTTGTGGAAAAAATTAGTTTGTTTGCGGTAAACACGTGATCAGTTGTTGTAAATGAACAAAGAGAAATAAGTTTATGCATATCAAACAGTTTACTTTGTTTGTCGAAATGGATTTGTATTATGATTGCAAACTCCCAAAACATTGGAAGTAACAGAAACCGTCGTTGTTGCATCTGTGATGAAAATAAGACACATCGGTTCAGATTTAGATACAGCTCCATAAAAATGTCCAATCGCAAATGTTACATCTTAGCGCTCTAAAAGCATCAAGCAAATTATTTGCTTTTTTAAGAATATTTTAGATTTCATTATGATATCATAGTGATTCTTATCTACACTTTTTTAAAATTTCTAAGCGATTTTGTTATTAAATTTCCAAACTTTTATTGCAGTACAGAATTAAAAGTTCATAAGATATAGCTCTAGTCGAATGTCACGAAGTGGTATCGGTTAATAAAAATGAAAATTTTCCGAACAATTTGGTGTCCTTTAGCGAAATTAGCACTACCCAATCTTGAAATTGACACAATTCGTTTAGTTTGTTTGTATTTTTCATAACCTTTGTCCGAAATTTAAGAAAGTGTCCACGATTTTTTATGTAATTTTCGTGTTTTCATGATTTTACTGGAAAATTACCATTTCAGACGAGTTATTTTAAAAATACCTTAAAAATTCTATATATTATTGCTTCAGAAAGTCTAGAAGGTTTTAAAAAGTATATGTTCGAAACCTCTCTGGGGGGGTTTGAACCCCCAAAACAAAAATGGTACAAACTAAAGTATTATAACTAGAATAGTGAAAAAACGGAGACGAATAAAACTAATAACAAATAATTGGCTTTTTCGTGTGCGAAGCAGCGGGTACTGCTAGTTATTCATAAGAAAATCGATCAACCAATCAATCAACAAAAAGAACTCCATATAAAACAAGCAAGAAGAAATATATACATATATTTTTGAGATTTGATATAACTAGAAGAAACTTTCTTGAAACTACAAAAATATATATATTTCTATCTCATACCATAGAAATGTTACAATTTTTTCAAAATATCCATATCGCAAAAATATTTTTTTGATATGTCTACAATTTCGTATTTTTTGAAAATCGGGAAAGTAACTTTATTCACCATTTAGAAACGTACATATTTGGATATTTTCATCAAAATCGGAGGGAAGAGACAAAATTTGTCATGAAATTAATCGTATGACGCAGTGCACATAAATTTTAAAATTTTTAGGTCTCAGACACAAAATATTTTTTGTTGCATAGAGCAGTTAAGTGAGTTCTAATTTTAGTTTCAACTTATGATAAAACATTTCACAAACATATTTGACCACAATTTTAGTCGACATTTTTAAATTGGCTTATTTTATAGGGTGCTAGCTGAACCCCGCCCGCTTCGCCAGGCAGAAACACAGACGGAAATTAAAATCAGGTTTCATAGTGTTTTTCTTGTGATCGGTAATATATGTACCACTTAGAATCAATTGATATGTTCCATGGAGAATATTGAAGAACAGAACTTTAGTTTACGGCGAAACAAGGAAGAATTGTCAAAGATCAATTCTTGAGTGTGATTCTCCTCCTTTCCATAACCAAAACTATAAACTTCTTACGTAAGAAGAACTTACTTAATCAAATGTACTACATTCAAAACATATAGAAAGTCAATCAAATTGTTCACTAACACAGTGCAACACGAAAAAAATAACCATATACGGACACCGCTACATGATAAAAGACCAAAAAAAAAGACCCGTGTTTTTTTCCCCCCCCAAAGTCATGCACTTTTTTTTTATGGGCCCCCAGAGATTTGAGGCCTCGGTGTAATTTTTGGAAAAAAGTGATCATATTCTCAGGCTCATATCCGTTCGGAATTTTGATTTACTCTCTGAGGCAAAGTTCTAGTTCTTGTCATAAAGAACAAAAATTGTGAACATATAAAATCAAAAAAACTTCATCTTCAAGGTCAAAATCTCAAAAAACTTAAAAAAATTCGATTTTTTTTAACCTTTTTTCCCCTGTTCAGGTCCATAGGTAGCAAACCGTTGAAAATTCACGGAAACAATCAACTACAAAAATGTACCTAAGATCTCAATAAACAACTTTCTAGAACATATGAACTTCCTAGGAATTATTCTTAACACCGTTTAGGTAGCGCTTAGGTAGCCGCAAAAGTGAAAAATTTTCCAAAAATTAAATTTTTTTCCTTTTTTGCCCTGTTCAGGTCCATAGGTAGCAAACCGTTAAAAATTCAAGGAAACAATCAACAACAAAAATGTACTTAAGATTTCAATAAACAACTTTCTAGAACATATGAACTTCCTAGGAATTATTCTTAACACCGTTTAGGTAGCGCTTAGGTAGCCGCAAAAGTTAAAAATTGTTTATTCCAGTATTTCTTACCCACACGACATCATCGATGCCATTCAACAAACAACAACAAAGTCGTCGGTCCAAAAATTTGCACTAACAAAACACATGACAATTCAAAGCAGCGAAGTAGTCGCAATCCATTTGTACCAACAACATTAACAACACATATGTAGCCGCAGCACACAATATAAAAGCGACACGACGCTCACATTGAGGCAGTACACAGCGCGACGTCAACGAGAACTCAGCGGACAAAGTTATAGAAAAAGTGCTACAGCATAATTCACACACAACATTGGCAACTAACAATTTCAATATGCAATGTGAAAAAATTGATTTATTTTGCTACGTTTGCGGTCATCAAATCAGAAAACAAAATTCTAAAAGATTTCAAAAGCAAAAGAATCTTTTAACTAGTGAATTCATTATAGCATATAAGTTGTTTTTCGACGAAGTAGACTTGACCGGTGAAAATTACACACCTAATACAGTGTGTCGTCACTGTTATAACAATCTCATGGCATGGTTGAGTGGAGGAAATGTTAGTATGAAGTATTGTAAGCCGGTAAACTGGATTAATCACCCAGGTGATCATGATGTAACCAGTTGCTATGCATGCGTAAATTATACATGTCGTCTAAATCGACATGCTGAGAAGAACAAAATCTATAAAGCAACTGCAACAGCAACACTACCAGTGCTTGCACCTGAAGATTTTGTATCACCAATGCCGCCAACTCCAGATCGTTGGACAGAATTAAGAGAAGGAATGAGTAGATCAAGTAGTGTTACTTATGAAGATCCATTTGATACCGATTATGAGCTCCAACAGGGAAGAGATGGACCACAACTAGGGTTTGGGGTTTCCCGGACTATTTTTATTTCCCGGGAATCCCGGGAATTCCCGGGAAAAATAATTTATTTTAAGTATGTCCAATATGGTTTAAAATATCAACATTTAGTAACTGGTGTGCTATTTTGAACTCATTAACGCCCGCTGCACACGTCCGTGTACACTATTTCAAGGCTTTCGCACTTTTCAATATGGGTCAAGATATATTTCCATTCATATTAAATTTCTATTGAAACTTTCCAGGTGTTCAATTATAATTTTATCCCTATCTATATGCAATTTCTTAATGGTTTCATATGTAAAATAAATTCCTCTTTGAGAAGATGTTCACCTTTTATTTCGTCGATTCGTCTGTGAAAACAAGAAATTTAAAGATAAACCAAATAGCACGAGGGTTTAAGTATTGTCAGTATGGTATTTTTCTTTCACAATAACGATTCGCAAATATCTTCACAAAAAGTGTGTATTTCCCTGGTTTTCTGGTTTTCGCAAAAAATGGCGACTTAGCGAATTTAAAAAGTATTGTTTGTAATAATATAATATAAACAAATGTTCATTATTATTGCCAGTAATGTAAATAAATGAATTTGAAATATATCTACAATTTCCCATTTATATAGAAAAACTAAATTAATAATCAATAAAATATTTTTAATATTTCCCGTATTCCCGGGAAATTTAAAATCTTTTCCCGGGAATTCCCGTCCAAATTTTCTCGGGAATTCCCGGGAAAAACGATTCGGGAATTCCCGGACCCCAAACCCTAACCACAACTAATAACACAAATGGAAATGGATTTTATTGTGGCCATATTGGGACTATCGCAGCGACTTGCCATATTTTTGACAGCGTTTTTAAAGCAAAGAAAACTCACACTTGCTAATGTTAACTCTAGCGCGTACCTCAAACGGCAAGCTGAATTTCAGAGCCTCTACACTCTAAATGATGACAAGCTTTGGTGGTAAAAATGGGAATGAACTACATCGCTAGTGAGTGGAGATTATTTATTGATGGTTCTGTTTCAAGCTTGAAAGCAGTGTTGTTGCATGTATCGAACCGAAAACCTTCCATTCCGCTAGCAATGGGTATCAACATGAAAGAAACCTATCAAGTATTGAAAGATATAATGGAAAAAATCAAATACTACGAAAATAAATGGAAGATTTGCTGTGATTTGAAGGTCATCAACATTTTGCAAGGGATCATCGATAAGGGCGGCTTCCCAAAATTCTTTTGTTTTCTTTGTAATTGGGATTCGCGCTCACCTCTGAATCAATTCCAATGTAATTCGTGGAGACCAAGAGGAAGTGTGGAGGAACAAATGAAACAACATAGACTGAGGAATAAACCTTTAATTGACAATACTCAAGACATCTTGCTGCCACCGCTCCACATAAAATTGGGAATTGTTAAAAAATTCATCGAAGTGGCCGTTGTAAATTGTCCAAACGCATTCGACTATTTGAAAAGCGTTTTCCCAAAGCGTAGCGATGACAAAATTAAAAAAGGTATTGTAGTAAATTTAAAACGAATTTTTGTTCACCTCATTGTACTATTTACACTACGTTAATGTTTTCTTTTCTGTCTTTATTTTTTGTCTTCATTTAACAGGCGTACTTAATGGCCCTGACATTAGAAAGTTATTCAAGAGTAACTTTGATTCATCGCTTGATGAAAATCATTCAATGGCATGGATTTACCTTCAGCGTGTATGCACCAGGGTCTTGGGAGGGGATCGAGACGCGGAACCGGAAGAAAGAGAATGGGTGAAAGAAATGCTGTATTATTTTGAGAAAATCGGCACATCGATGACCTTAAAGCTGCATTTTCTTCATTTTCATTTTGACGATTTTATTAAACAACTCCCTACCGAATCCGGTGAGCAAGGAGAACGGTTTCACCAAACCACAATGCCCATGGAAAAACGGTACAAAGGCAAAAAACTCCACGCATTGCTTGCAGAGGTAATATCAATTTTATTGATCATTGTTTTGCATTCCTTTTTTGATTTCTTTTCTAATTCATTTCAGGTATGTTGGTGGAGTCACAAGATCACTCTGTATGATGTTAATGAAGTATATGAAGAAGAAAAAACTGATGGTGGAGGGCAGTCTGGAAGCAACGTGCCTCTGCACACCATAAGTTCTGAATCAGAGTCAGATTCGGACGATTCGGAGGACGATTTGGATCCACAAATTAAGAGAGTGGGATATGCAAGTCCAGGGCCATCAACATTATAAACATAATACGAATATTTTTTTATTATTTTTGTATTAGATAGCATAGTATGTCAATGTTGATGTAAAGAAAAAACAAATGAAATTAAAAAATTTTTCAATTTTGCGGCTACCTAAGCGCTACCTAAACGGTGTTAAGAATAATTCCTAGGAAGTTCATATGTTCTAGAAAGTTGTTTATTGAGATCTTAGGTACATTTTTGTAGTTGATTGTTTCCCTGAATTTTCAGCGGTTTGCTACCTATGGACCTGAACAGGGGAAAAAAGGTTAAAAAAAATCGAATTTTTTTAAGTTTTTGATTTGACCTTGAAGATGAAGTTTTTTTGATTTTATATGTTCACAATTTTTGTTCTTTATGACAAGAGCTAGAACTTTGCCTCAGAGAGTAAATCAAAATTCCGAACGGTTTGCAAGATATGAGCCTGAGAATATGATCACTTTTTTCCAAAAATTACACCGAGGCCTCAAATCTCTGGGGGCCCATAAAAAAAAAGTGCATGACTTTGGGGGAAAAAAACACGGGTCTTTTTTTTTTGGTCTTTTATCATGTAGCGGTGTCCGTATATGGTTATTTTGAAATGACTTCAAAAATGTTGCACAGTGTAATCAGACAACACAAAAACTAAAAAAATAATATAATTTCCATTTTCTAGATTTAAGTCGGCTTTTGACGATTTTGTAACATTTATTTACTACTGTGCTAAAAAATCCAAAGAAAACGTGTAATTTTACAAAACTCAAATAAAAATTCCCCATCTTTCAAATCCCGCACATTTGTATATTGTCTAAGAAGGTTGGAAATAAATTAATTCACACAACAATATAGGAATCTCGGTGTCGAATATACTCTAAAACAGGTTTTAATTTCGAATGAGAAGGGACACGGCCACTTTCCGCCCATCTTTGCACAACTATTTACACTGGATCTACTAACACAAATTTTCAGCACTCTAGTTGTTATAGAAATGACACTATTCGATAATAGGTTTTAACTTTGTATGTGAGATACCACACCCACTTTTCCAATACCGCCCATTTTTGGCACAACTACGCAGTTCTATGCTAGATGCACTCACACGAAAATTCAGCATTATAGCTGTTATGGAACTGAATATATTCGATAATAGGTTTTAACATCGTATTGGAGGTACCACGCCCACTTTTCCAATACTGCCCATTTTTGGCACAACTACGAAGGTTTATGCTAGATGCAATCACATAAAATGTCAGTATTATATTTGTCATACAACTGACAATATTCAAAATTGGGTTTTAACTTCGTATGGGAGGTACCACGCCCACTTTTCCAATACCGACCATTTTTTTTTTCAAAACTGTGCAGAATAATAATTAATGTACTCTCCACAAAATGCAAGACACTACCCGCATCAGTACTCCGACTATGCTAATTCATAAACAACGAATAAAAGCCCAATTTGTGTGGGAGGTGCCACGACCACTGAAAATATCAAAAATTTATATAGCCTATTTTCACCACCGGTTCAGCATGAATATACTGTGAAAATTTCAAGAAGATCGGATCAGTAATTTAGGCTGCTATAAAGAACAAACAAGCGCAGATTCATTATACACTCCACGAGAGTATTATGTCTTTGTGCATTTGTTTGTAACACCCAAAAGGAAGGGAGATAGACCCATTGTTAATTATACCGATCGTTTTAGAATCACTTTTTGAATCGATTTAACGATGTCCGTCCGTCCGTCCGTCTGTCCATCTATTCTTGTAATCAAAGTACAGGTCGCAATTGTAGCCAGAACCAAATGAAACTTTGCACAACAAAGTTTTTCGGGATAAGGACGAACGCTATTTAATTTGAAGAAAATCGGTTCAGATTTGGATATAGCCCCCATACGAATTTCACTCCCGATTTGACTCTTTTCCCGCTAGATACCACATATTATAACAGATTTTCCTCAAACTTGGCATAACATCTTACATTTCAACTAGAAACACCTATGGTAAAAATTGGTCAGATCGGTTCAGATTTAGATATAGCCCCCATACGAATTTCACTCCCAATTTGACTTTTTCTGCTGTAGAAACCACATATTTTAACAGATCTTCTTCAAAATATGCAAAACATCTTCTATTTAAACTAGAAACACCCGCGGTGAAAATTAGCCAGATCGGTTCAGATTTAGATATAGCCCCCATACGAATTTCACTCCCAATTTGACTTTTTCTGCTGTAGAAACCACATATTTTAACAGATCTTCTTCAAAATTGGCAAAACATCTTCTATTTAAACTAGAAACACCCGCGGTGAAAATTAGCCAGATCGGTTCAGATTTAGATATAGCCCCCATACGAATTTCACTCCCAATTTGACTTTTTCTGCTGTAGAAACCACATATTTTAACAGATCTGCTTCAAAATTGGCAAAACATCTTCTATTTAAACTAGAAACACCCGCGGTGAAAATTAGCCAGATCGGTTCAGATTTAGATATAGCCTCCATACGAATTTCACTCCCAATTTGACTTTTTCTGCTGTAGAAACCACATATTTTAACAGATCTTCTTCAAAATTTGCAAAACATCTTCTATTTAAAGTAGAAACACCCGCGGTGAAAATTAGCCAGATCGGTTCAGATTTAGATATAGCCCCCATACGTATTTCACTCCCAATTTGACTTTTTCTGCTGTAGAAACCACATATTTTAACAGATCTTCTTCCAAATTGGCAAAACATCTTCTATTTAAAGTAGAAACACCCGCGGTGAAAATTAGCCAGATCGGTTCAGATTTAGATATAGCCCCCATACGTATTTCACTCCCAATTTGACTTTTTCTGCTGTAGAAACCACATATTTTAACAGATCTTCTTCAAAATTGGCAAAACATCTTCTATTTAAAGTAGAAACACCCGCGGTGAAAATTAGCCAGATCGGTTCAGATTTAGATATAGCCCCCATACGAATTTCACTCCCAATTTGACTTTTTCTGCTGTAGAAACCACATATTTCAACAGATCTTCTTCAAAATTGGCAAAATATCTTATATTTGCATGAGAAACACCCATGACGAAAATGAGTCAGATCGGTTCTATACAAATTTCGCTCCCGACTTGATTTTTCCGCCCCAGAAACCACGTATTTTCATCGAATTACTTTAAATTGAGAACTGGAAGAACCTATTGTGAAATGGGTCACTTCATTCCATGTTTGGATATAGCCCTGATACAAATATTCTTTTCGATTTGACAAATTGAACCAGGACATATTAGCCTATGATTAGGAAACATACAAAAATTCTTCCCGTTTTCACTTTTTTTCCGTATTGAATTGTATTCTGATAGAAAGTGGAGTGTATCATATAGTCGGCCCCGCCCGACTTTAGCCTTTCCTTACTGGTTTTTATATATATAGATACCAATAATGATTTCTGTTTTATTGTATTTATTTCCTAAAAATATTGTTTAAAATGTTATACTGTGTACAATGGATATCAAAATGTATCCTCATACACTTGCTCTACACTTGTTCCCTAACAATGAGTTCTGCTGACGCAGCAC
The DNA here is from genome assembly GCA_947397865.1 of Polietes domitor. Taxonomy (NCBI): domain Eukaryota; kingdom Metazoa; phylum Arthropoda; class Insecta; order Diptera; family Muscidae; genus Polietes; species Polietes domitor. Next base: position 132,111 of record CANDYM010000458.1, read on the forward strand.
GCTACACCACATAATGATATCCAATTATGTGTGTATTTGACTCCGGTCATGTTATGTGATCAATTGCAAACTAAACCATTCTTTGTATAGAAAATAATTAATATTTAATGTGTTTGTGTTTGTGTGCGCCATGGCATTGCGTAAATATAAATTACAACGACATTAATTATGGCCCGTGCATTAATTGGATGGATACATCTGCTGCTGCTGCCCCTGCTGCTGATTTAGACAAGTTGCCAATTTCCTAACAACATTTCACGCATAATGGCTGCGAGGTACTCCTACACACGCACACAAACACTCGCACCCAAAAAGCTCGTTCGAAAGCATTAAATATTAATGCGTTTAGAGGAGCGATTAAATGTTTTGTGTATTACCCGAATAGCTGGAGCTGTCATGCTTATGGCGGCTTGTGTGTATAGCCTAGACCATATTTGAATATATTGCATGTGTGCGTGTGTGTGTGTATGTCATATGATGTGTAGGTGTGAATAATTGCAAATGTAAGTCGCATTATTTACGGATGATTAACACAATTTTACGCTTAAGTTCACGTGAACAAAGAATGTATCCGGCTCAATTATGATGAATGGTATTGTTTTCACAAAACGCAGCCCGGCACATGTACAATATGCACATACATAGCTGGATGAGAAAGAAAACACTGTAATTGATACAATGGTTGTGGTTTTGAGCCGAATGCCAAGCATTCCTTCATTTTTGGAGAATTATTGGGGAATTGGGAAGGCAAATTATGAATAAATTCAAAGAAGTTCAGTCACATTTAAAAAGTAAAATATGAATAACACAAATAAACTAAAGGGGAAATTATGAAATGATTTTTAATGCTCAACTAATCCAGAGAGAAGCATGGAGCAATTGAAGTATTCTTCTCCTTCATTTGATACTGATATCGCCTTTGTATGACTCGCAAAGGTTCGAAAATAAATTATTGAAACATCAATATGCTTTGGAAATTAAAAGTTCTGTAAATAGAACCAAAGATCACCAAATAGAAACCTGAAAACCCTTACTTAAAATAAAATAAAAATTTTCGCACCCTGTTATACTATGCAACAACTAAATTTGTCGAAGGCCTATGACTAACATTTTCTGTTATTATTGGGCTAAATTAATTTTATATATATATTTTCTTTAATTTTTTCGTAGGCACCTTTAATATGTATACTGTCAATTTAAAACTATTAGTCCGAAAACTCCCACTTATGTGTTCAATTGAAATTACTTATGATGGCTACGAATGTTGCAAATTTCACTTTCACATAGAAACAATGGTTTAAGAACAATGGCCTAGGAAAAATTTCCAACAAAAATTGAGAAAAAATATTTTTTTTATATTTGAAAAAAAAAGTAAAAACGGAGTTAAGTTCGGCCGGGTCGAACTTTATGTATCCTCAACATACCGCAGAGGCTGTTGATTTTTATAGAAGTACAGTAGTATTACAGGAAAATATTAACGTTTTAATATAGCCAAACCAAAACATATACAAATATTGACAAAATAATTTCATAAATAAATATAATAATTTTATTATTTCAAACCACGCTTATAAGGCACGGCTACCAATACGTTTACATAAAGAAATAATACTTCAAGTCAATTCAAAAAAGCATTATTACCCTAAATATTAGTAGATAGTGGGTGCTGTCCAGTTGGTTGTATTTCCATTCCATTTTAATTCCAAAAGTACAAATTTTGGAAATTCATTATCTCACGTACATAGTGCAAAATAACCTATCTTCATAGTTCAATCAACTTTTGCCGTAAAAGTAAAAAGTACGAATTTGGAAAAATATTTTTATATTGCGTGTCTATTCAGTCAGTCTATACACCGTATTCCATGATTCTAGCTGCGGCCATTTGGTTGGTACCATTTTTATCCCCTTTTTCCAATTTGACTCCCTCAAGAGTACGACTATCTAAAATCTATTCATTTTACGTGTCTAAGCAATAAGAGGGATGTGCACACCGAATTTCATCATTCTATCTGTATTCGTTTAGTTGGTACTATTTTTATCCCTCTGTACCCATTGTATCCCTTGAAAGTACGAATTTGGAAAAAAACTTCTATTTTTCGTGTCTACGCAGTCAGAGGAATGTATACTCCGAATTTCATAACTCTAGCTGCGGTCGTTTGGTACTATTTTTATCCCTTTTTCCTTGTGAACCCCAAAAAGTACAAATTACCAAAAAAATCTTCTATTTTGCTTGTCTACGCAGTCAGGGGAATGTATACTCCGAATTTCATGACTATAGTTGCAGCCGTTTGCTTGGTACCATTTGTATCCCTCTATTCCCATTTCACCCCTTAAAGTACGAATGTAGAAAAAATACTTTTTATACACTCCTTTGTGCATTTGTTTGTAACACCCAAAAGGAAACGAGATAGACCCATTGTTAAGTATACCGATCGACTTAGAATCACTTTCTGAGTCGATTTAGCAATGTCCGTCTGTCTGTCCATCTATTGTTGTAATCAAATTACAGGTCGCAATTATAGTCCGATCTTAACAAAAATTGGCACAAGTAAGTTTTGTGGATCAAGGACGAACGCTATTTAATTTGAGGCAAATCTGTTCAGATTTAGATATAGCCCTCATACAAATGTCGCTCCCGATTTCACTTTTTCCGCTTCAGAAACCACATACTGTATCCGATTTTCTTTAAAATTGGCACAACATTTTATAATCGAACTAGAAACACATATGCTGAAAGTGGGTAAGATCGATTCAGATTTAGATATAGCCCCCATACAAATGTCGCTCCCGATTTGACATTTTCCGCTCTAGAAACGACATATTGTACCCGATTTTCTTTAAAATTGGCACAACATCTTATAATCCAACTAGAAACACCTATGCAAAAATTGGATAAGATCGGTTCAGATTTAGATATAGCTCCCATACAAATGTCGCTCCCGATTTGACATTTTCCGCTCTAGAAACCACATATTGTACCATATTTTCTTAAATTTGGCACAACATCTTATAATACAACTAGAAACACCTTTGCAAAAATTGGATAAGATCGGTTCAGATTTAGATATAGCTCCCATACAAATGTCGCTCCCGATTTGACATTTTCCGCTCTAGAAACGACATATTGTACCCGATTTTCTTTTAATTTGGCACAACATCTTGTAATCCAACTAGAAACACCTATGCAGAAAGTGGGTAAGATCGGTTCAGATTTAGATATAGCCCCATACAAATGTCGCTCCCGATTTGACATTTTCCGCTCTAGAAACCACATATTATACCATATTTTCTTAAATTTGGCACAACATCTTATAATACAACTAGAAACACCTGTGCAAAAATTGGGTAAGATCGGTTCAGATTTAGATATAGACCCAAACAAATGTGGCTCCCGGTTTGACTTTTGCCGCTTTAGAAACGACATATTGTACTCGATTTTCTTTAAATTTGGCACAACAGCTTATAATCCAAGTAAAAAACCTATGGTGAAAGTGGCTAAGATCGGTTCAGATTTAGATATAGCGCAAATACAAATGTTGCTCCCAAATGTTTAACCGATTTTGGCCAAACTATAAATATTATATTTCACCTATTTCGTTCCAGATTTCAATATACCCCCATACAAATGTCCTTTCCGATTTAACATTTTTTGTCAAACACATACATTTACAGGATACAAAAATCCTTCCCGTTTTCACTTTTAATTAAAATTAAAATAAAATTAATTAATTAATTAAATTAGAATTAAATTGTATTCGAATTGAAAGTGGAGTGTATCATAGAGTCGGCCCCGCCCGACTTTAGCCTTTCCTTACTTGTTTATTATGTATCTACTCAATTAGGGGAATGCACACACCGAATTTCATGTTTCTAGCTGTTGTCGTTTAATATGTACCTTTTTGGCCCATTTCACCCCCTACGAATAAAAATCGTTTTATGCTGCATGTTTTTATTATAGGGGGAATGCGCATATCCAATATCAAGTAAGTACATGCAGATATATTGAAAAATATGCTTAAATACTGTAAAATATTACGGGCTTTTGTGGGTCTTTTTAGTCCTTGCGAGGGAAAAATGTTTCCCTTTGGGCCGATTTCGCCCAGTTTCAATCCCAACCGATCTACGACTATAAGACGCATTTATGGAAAATTTGGACTCCTAGCTCCTTTCGTTTAAATGCTAGCGTGCTTTCAACAGACGGACGGACGGACGGACATTTCTAGATCGTCTTAGAATTTTATGACGATCAAGAATAGCGTCCATAGGGATCAAGGGTCCCAGATCGGTATTTCAAGGTGTTACAACCGGAGGTAGAGGGTATAAAATGTTTTGGCATAAAAATAATAAAAAACAAAAAAATAATAAAATAGTCATTTTTGTTTTATTATTTGAAAAAACTGACCTCAAGCCGAACAAAATACAAAACGCAATAATAAAAACCGGTAAAAGTAAATTATGATATTTTTTTAATATCTAACATTCAAACAAAGCAACAATATCTACAGAGTGGACCATTTAAAATTTGAAATTAGAATTGGCTATAAAAAGTACTGATTATTTTTTCAAATTTCTAGTTTTATTGGAAAGGTTGAACTTTGTCATTTAATAACACTGCCCCACAAATTAGATCTTTTTGAATGGAACAGAATAGCGACCATATAATTCAGAAATGGGCATGTTGAGTAGACCATTTATCCAGAATAAAAGTATAGTCCAGCTGGTCTGAGTTTCTGTTTACACCGGATGAAAGTTGTCATTTTTTGATCGAAGAGAGCACTTGACATTATACTTAGGGATGTCAAAACCGAAAACGAAAACCAGTTAACCGGTGTTAACTCTGACACCGTCCACCGGTTTTTTCTAATTGGCAATTTCGACAAACCGGGGGAACCGGCGTTTTCATGCCGGTTAACCGGTTTTTAAATTACAAAAAATGTGCATTTCTGTGCATTTCATGATTGTGAGAGTAATGATTTGTTTACTAGCTGCGAATATAAACTGAACTTACTAACTTAATACTGCAGGTTTAAAAAATATTCATTTGTGACGTTGAAAAAACAAAGTAGGATATCAAATAGCTTCGTTTGGAGCTTGATGTGTAACATCGAAGCCATTATTTTTCATTGGTTTATACCTAAAGAATCATGTCTTATTCGATCCAACATTCACGACTAATAATTTCGGAAATCTAATTGAGCGCGAAATTAATAAATATGACTCTGGCAGTAAAAAAGAAGAGGCTCGATAGCATTGATGGATGTAGAAAAGGTACGAAATGTGTATTTAATAAAAATATTAATTAAGTATTAAAATATAAACTTCGAATATATGAATTTTCAAATGACATTTATAAGCACATATGTCTCATATTGAATTCTGATAGCATAGCTGATTGAGACATGATGCATATTTGCATTCTCTATCAATAATATGTTAATATAAATAAACATGATGGGGGATTTAAGTGAATTTTCATTTAAAATATGAAAATGGAATTAGAAAATAAGTAAATATTAGTTGCATTCTTATGGTTTAATGGTTTTGTGTTCAATAATCTCAGAAAAAGTATAAAAATAATATAAAATGTTTAATTTTAGCTTATATATAAAAAACCGATTTCACCGGCTTTTAAAAAATTGTAATTTTTTTAACAAACCAAAAACCGAAGTGGGTAAAATGATTTGTATGCATGAGATTTTTGTTTTGTGATTTTCTCGCGATCTATCCAACGGATCCGGCAGATCCGGATGCTTGTGTATTAAGAACTGATTTCGCTTGTAACATATATTTAGTCAGTCGCAATTATATCACAAATATTCCCTATTTATTCAGCAATCAAAGAAGGGTTCTCTGAACCCCATATGCGGCAATTTTGCTTATTGACATAGCCGCCGAGATGAAAATGATATTCATCTGAAAACACGAGTTTTCGTTATAATTCTTCATCTCCCGTCAAACAATCTACAGCCCATTGGGCGAAGCGAAAACACATCGGATGGTCATGAGGCTTCAGTTGTTGGTCCAATTGAACTTTGTAAGCCGTCACACCGAGGTCTTTATGCAAAATTCTTCTCTTAAGGAAGGGCGAGAAATGTTTAGTTCCTGAGAACGATCCATTTCCGTGAACTCGCTTCAGAAATTGACTCACACACTGAACTAAAGGCCGATCTCTTCTCGAAAAATGTCCACTTAAATGTCTTACAAACTGTGTTAAAGACTCACTACTTTGGAAGTAAGTCTTTAATATTTCCCAATTTTGTTCGTCCCATTTTGCACATGTCAAACACAAAACTAACAAGTAAGAAGGCGTTAAGTTCGGCCGGGCCGAATCTTATATACCCTCCACCACGGAGTGCATTCCACAGTATTACCAGCAGATTAAAGGAAGTCGACTTTACATAGAAGCACAGTACCATATTACGAAAATTGTGATATTTTTATGCACATTACTATATTTGTTTACTATTTCAAACTATAATGTATACTTATGCGCACTGTTTTAAATCTACTACTATATATAAATAAAATGCTGAAATTGTGAAAGTGAACATGCCTAAATATTAGACGATTGTCAGTCGCCATTAGAAAGAAGCATTTCCAGATACAGACAAAGTAATAAGAAAAGTATAAATTTTAAAGATATCCCCATTCGCCCCAACTTCAGCGGTTTGGTAGATTCCATTTGTATCCCTCTTTTTAATTATATAATAAGAATAATATTATAAGAAATGTATAAATTTTAAAGATATCCCCATTCGCCCCATTCTCCGCCCAAATGTACAAATTTCGAAGAAACCCTTTTTCGAGTCTTCATAGTCAGAATGTATACACCGAATTTCATGATAGCAACTTCAGCGGTTTGGAAGGTCCCATTTTTATCCCTCTTTTTCAATTATATCCCTTAAAAGTACGAATTTCGAAAAATCCCTCTATTTTACGTGTCTATGCAATTAGAGGGATGTACACACCGAATTTCATGATTCTAGCTGTTGTCGTATCATTGGTACCATATTTTATCCCTTTTTCTCCAATTTCGCCCGCTAAAACTTTTATTTTCTTTGTGGTGCTTCCAAGCTACAAGAGGAATGTCCGCAACAAATTTAAACTGTGTGAAAATAAGAAATTTAATTAATAAGCCAAGGCTACCAATATTTGTATACTATATATAATGGATATAATACTTCAATTCATAAAGTAAATATAAGGGAGCAATCACAAATACCCTAAATATTGGGGGATAGAGATAGTGTACTTTCACCTACAGTCGTTTGGTTGGTTGTATTTCCATCCTATTTTAATTTCAAAAGTATAAATTTTGAAAATACCTTATCTCTCACGTACGCAGTACAAGACAACTTCATTAGTCTACTATTTTTTGTCGTAAAAGCAACAAAATAAAGTACGAACTTGGAAAAAAAATTACGTGGTTATGCAGTCAGAGAAATGTATACACCGAATTCCATGATTCTATTAGCGGCCATTTTGTTGGTACCATTTTTATCCCCTTTTTCCAATTTTGCCCCCTCAAGAGTACGGCTATCTAAAATCTCTTTATTTTACGTATCTACACATTTAGAGGAACGTACTCACTGAATTTCACCATTCTAGCTGTATTCGTTTAGTTGGTACTATTTTTATCCCATGTAGCCATTGTATCCATTGAAAGTACAAATTTGGAAAAAACGTTTTATTTTTCGTGTCTACGCAGTCAGAAAAATTTCAATTTCATGATTCTAGCTGCTGTCATTTGGTAGGTACTATTTTTATCCCCTTTTTCCATTTGAACCCCAAAAAGTACGAATTTTGGAAAGTTCTTTTATTTTACGTGTCTACGCAATCAGAGGAATGTATATATCGAATTTCATTATTCTAGGTGCAGCCGTTTGGTTGGTACTATTTTTATCCCTCTATCCCCATTTAACCCCTTAAAAGTACGAATTTAGAAAAAATACTTTTATATTATGTATCTACTCTATTAGAGGAATGTACACGCCAAATTTCGTGTTTCTACCTGTTGTCGTTTGATAGGTACCATTTTTATCCCTTTTTGTCCCATTTCGCCCCCTACAAATAAAAATCACTCTATGGTGCCCTTTTATTATATAGAGGGAATGCGCATTGCAAATATCAACTAAATACAAGCTAATATGTTCAAAAAACATGCTGAAATACTCTAAATATTAGGGTTATTTTCAGTCCTTGTGAGGGAAAAATTTTTCCCTCTGGGCCGATTTTGTCCACTTTCAATCCCAACCGATCTACAACCATAGGACACATTTGAACCTCCTAGCTCATTTCGTTCGGCCGCTATCGTGCTTTCAACAGACAGACAGACAGACAGACGGACAGACGGACAGACGGACAGACGGACAGACGGACAGACGGACATGGCTATATCGTCTTAGAATTTTACCACGACCCAGAATATATATACATTATGGGGTCTCCGATGAATATTTCAAGGTGTTACAAACGGAATGACAAAGTGAATATACCCCCATCCTGGAGGTGGAGGGTATAAAAATTAAAATTAATGTTATTCTTCCTTTCAAAGTCAAAGAAATCGGTAGTTCAAATTTAAATTTTTAAATGGACCACCCTGTATAGGCAAACGATTTGTGGATAAATATAGAGGTTATTACAATCATACAAACTTATTTAAAAAATCGTGATTTTTATACACACCACCTCCAGGATGGGGGTATACTAACTTTGTCATTCCGTTTGTAACACCTTGAAATATCGATAAAGTACATATATTCTTGACCGTCACAAAATTCTAAGACGATCTAGCCATGTCCGTACGTCCGTCTGTTGAAAGCACGCTAGCATCTGAACGAAAGGAGCTAGGACGTCAAAATTTTCCATAAATGCGTCTTATAGCTGCAGATCGGTTGGGATTGTAACTGGGCGAAATCGGCCCAAAGGGAAAATTTTTTCCCTCACAAGGACTAAAAATACACATAATGACGCCTAATATTTTAGAGTATTTAAGCATATTTTTTCAATATATCTTCTTGTACATATTTGATAATGGATATGCGCATTTTTTATTCGTAGGGGGTGAAATGGGGCAAAAAGGGATAAAAATGGTACATAACAGTCGACAACAGCTAGAAACACGAAATTTGGTGTGTACGTTCCTTTAATTGTGTAGATATATAATATAAAAATATTTTTTCCACATTCGTACTTTTAAGGGGTAAAATGGGTATAGAGGGATAAAAATGGTACCAACCAAACGGCTGCACCTAGAATAATGAAATTCGGTGTATACATTCCTCTGATTGCGTAGACACGTAAAATAAATGGATTTTTCGAAATTCGTCCTTTTTGGGGTTAAAATGGAAAAAGGGGATAAAAATAGTGCCAACCAAATGACCGCAGCTAGAGTCATGAAATTCGGCGTATACATTCCTCTGATTGCGTAGACACGTAAATTAAAGGGATTTTCCGAAATTCGTACTTTTTGGGGTTAAAATGGAAAAAGGGGATAAAAATAGTACCAACCAAATGACCGCAGCTAGAGTCATGAAATTCGGAGTATACATTCCCCTGGCTGCGTAGACACGTAAATTAAAGGAATTTTCCGAAATTCGTACTTTTTGGGGTTAAAATGGAAAAAGGGGATAAAAATAGTACCAACCAAATGACCGTAGCTAGAGTCATGAAATTCTGAGTATACATTTGCCTGGCTGCGTAGACACCAAATTAGTACTTTTAAGGGATACAATAGGAATAAAGGGATAAAAATGGTACCAACTAAACAGCTACAGCTAGAATGATGAAATTCGGTGTGTACATCCCTCTAATTGCGTAGACACGTAAAATAAAGAGATTTTAGAAAGTCGTACTCTTAAGGGGGTAAAATAGAAAAAAAAGGATAAAAATGGTACCAACCAAATGGCCGCAGCTAGAATCATGGAATTCGGTGTGTACATTTCTTTCACTCCATAGACAAACAAAATAAAAAGATTTATTATTTTAATTTTATTTTTTATTATTTTAATATATATATATATATATATATATATATATATATATATATATATATATATATATATATATGTATGTATAGTGTAAAAGTATTGGTAGCCTGGCCTTGAAATAATAAAAATATTATATTTATTTATATATTTTTTTTCCAATATTTGTATTTGTTTTGGTTTGGTTATATTAAGAAAAAAATACATTTTCCTGTGATGTTACTGCACTTTTATGAAAATCGACCGCCTCTGTGGAATGCAATCTATGGTGGAGGGTATATAAAGTTCGGCCCGGCCGTTTTTACTTGTTTTATTTGTGTTTTTACATGTCGCGAAAAATCTTTACAAATTATTTTTAGAAGTTATGGCTTTTTTCGTAGCAGTATTTTTTTTTAATTTCCTTACTTTTACATTTAACCACATATTTTCTACAAATAGGCCTTGCTTTCCTTGTTAGAATCTCAAAAAAAAAAATAGTCATAGCAAAAAAAATGAAAGTACTTCCGTGGGAAGCACATTTTAATACGAATCTCAAAATCCAAATGTAGTGGCGGATTTTTTAAAACAGAAATATAAACTTGTGATAAAGTAGATCTTCTCTTTTTGCTGGGTAATTTAGATTTTTGTCCCCTAAAATATTGAGTTACTTTTTAGCGCGACACAAATCTAAATAAATATTGCTTTAAAGGCTTCACATATTGAAGATTTTTTCTTCGTCCCCATAAGTTAATAAAATCTTAAATTTAAATTCTTTAACAAATTCGCTTAAGTCCTCCCTCCCCCATTACCGACTTTAAGTTAAGTTCTCGACAAATATGTGACAATATCTTTTGTCACATTATTATGTTGTTGACTATAGTTACACTCATGCACACACATGCCTTCCCCGTCATTCCCTGGCAAAGTTATTAAACAAGTAGCTTGTACTTGCTTCAAAAAGAAATATTTTCATAATATCTCGGTACGATACACATGCCAGAGAGAAAATAAACAAAAAACATTCCTCATATCCTGCTGAGCACGACGAAATGCGACGGAAATTTTTTTGTAACATGTGTACATACCGAAGTAACGACGTACCTCGGCTACTTACGCACATGTCCTTAGTATGTGCTTAATATGTATCTCACCCCCCCGGGATCAGTCATGAGTGAGACATTCGTCATAGCCGTGGGAGGGAGGAGTGTATGCTGTAACACTAACAGTATCATGCAGAGTTTCTCATTTGCTGGACTTATTGGGAATTCCCCACAATGAATGAAGATTTTTCCAAATGCATAACTTCAAGAGATCTTGCACTGCGTACGTGAGAAATAATGGATCCCTTTTTTTACTTTTGGAATTAAAATAGAATGGGAATACAACGGCTGTAGCTGAAATACATAAATTATTATAGCTGCCTTATATTAATTTTTGAATTGGCTTGAAATATTTAGGATAATTTGGATTTGGTTGGTGTCTAAATAGAGATATCGAGTATGAAATCACATATTTTGATATTTTTTAGATTTAGGGTATATTTTGTAATGGATGGGGTGATTTAAGATAAATATGGTTATAAACTCTTTTTGTCGAATAACTGCGTATAGAGTGATACAAAAGCGGTTTTTGAACATTTAAAAACACCTTTGGACTGGGTTTCAATTAAAAACAAGTAAAAAACCTCCTCCATGGATTGCATTCCACAGAGACTGTCGATTTTACGTAGAAGTGCAGTAACATTACAGGAAAGTGTTACACTTTTTAATATAACCAAACCGAATAAAAATATTGAAAAAAAATATTTTAGATATATATATATATATATATATATATATATATATATATATATATACTAGCTGAACCCCCGCCCGCTTCTCCAGGCACAAAAAAAAAAAACAGCAAAATTAAAATCTGCTTTCATATTGATTTTTCTCCTGATCGGTAATATATGTACCAATTATAATCAAGGTACTTCCCTGAGATACGAAGGAAATGGATATGTTCCCTGGAGAACGTTAGTTTACGGCGAATAATGGAAGAAATGTAAAAAATCAAATTGATTGATAAGAAGAAATTACATTACATCACATTCAAAACACATAGAAATTCAATTGTTCACTTATCAAACAACACAAAAACTAAAAATTCAATATAATTTCCGCATTCTTGACTTAAGGCGGCTGTTGACGAATGAATATATCTATTTTTCGAACCTTTCTTTACTATTGTGCTAAGGAAATCCACAGAAGACGTGTAATTTTACAAAATTCAAATCAAAAATGTCCCATCATTCAAATCCCGCCCATTTGTATATTGTTTAAGCAGGTTACAACTAAATTAACTCACACAACAATATGGGAATTTTTATACCCTCCACCTCCAGGATGGGGGTATACTAACTTTGTCATTCCGTTTGTAACACCTTGAAATATCGACCTGAGACCCTATAAAGTATATATATTCTTGATCGTCATAAAATTCTAAGACGATCTAGCCATGTCCGTCCGTCCGTCCGTCTGTTGAAAGCACGCTAGCATCTAAACGAAAGGAGCTAGAACGTTCAAATTTTCCATAAATGCGTCTTATAGTCGTAGATCGGTTGGGATTGAAATGGGGCGAAATCGGCCCAAAGGGAAAAATTTTTCCCTCACAAGGACTAAAAATACCCATAATAATCCCTAATATTTAAGCGTATTTAAGCATGTTTTTTGAATATGTCTGTTCATATTTGCTTGATATTTGGTATGCGCATTCCCCTTATAGCAAAAACATGCACGATAAAGTGATTCTTATTTGTAGGGGGTGAAATGGGGCAAAAAAGGGATAAAAATGGTACTTATTATACGACAATAGCTATAAACACGAAATTCGGTGTGTGCATTCCTCTAATTGAGTAGATAAATAATATAAAAGTATTTTTTCCAAATTCGTACTTTTAAGGGGTAAAATGGAAATAGAGGGATAAAAATGGTACCAACCAAACGGCTGTACCTAGAATAATGAAATTCGGTGTATACATTCCTCGGATTGTATAGACAAGTAAAACACACGGATTTTACAAAATTCGTACTTTTTGGGATTAAAATGAAAAAAGGGGATAAAAATAGTACCAATCTAATGACCGCAGCTAGAGTCATGAAATTCGGAGTATACATTCCTCTGAGTGTGTAGACACGGAAAATAAACTGATTTTTCGAAATTCGTACTTTTTGGGGTTAAAAAGAAAAGGGGGATAAATATAGTACCAATCAAATGACCGCAGCTAGAGTCATGAAATTCGGAGTATATATTCCACTGACTGCGTAGACACGGAAAATATACGAATTGTTCGAAATTAGTACTTTCAAGGGATACAATGGTACAGAGGGATAAAAATAGTACCAATGCATCATTCTAGCTGTAGTCGTTTACAGCTAGAATGATGCAATTCTAATTGCGTAGAAACGTAAAAATGGTACCAACCAAATGGGCGCAGCTGGAATCATGGAATTCGGTGTATACATTCCTCTGACTGCATAGACACGCAAAATAAAAAGTTTTTTTCCAAATTCGTACTTTTTCTTTTACGGCAAAAATTGGTTGAATCATGAAGTTATGTTATTTTGCACTATGTACGTCTGAAAATGGATTTTCAAAATTTGTACTTTTGAAATTAAAATAGAATGGAAATACAACCAACTTGAGCACCCACTATGTACAAATATTTATGGCTTTGCAAATATTTTTGAAAATATAAATATAACAATATTTATTTTTTGAATTCACGTATAAGGTAATGCTACCAATCATTACCTTATAAGCGTGGTTTGAAATAATTAAAATATTATTTTTATTTATAAAATTAATTTTTCAATATTTGTATTCGATTTGGTTTGGCTATATTAAAAAAAATATGTTTTCCTGTAATATTAGTGCACTTCTACGAAAACAGACAACCTCTGTGGAATGCAATCCATGGTGGAGGGTATATCAAGTTCGGCCCGGCCGAACTTAACGCCGTTTTTACTTGTTTAATTTCATATGGCCCACTTTCCGCCCATCTTTTCACAACTATTTTTGGCACAACTACGCACATTGATGCTAGATGCACTGACACAAAATTTCAGCACTCTAGGTGTCATAGAACTGACAATATTCGATAATAGGTTTTAACTTCGTATGGGAAGTGCCACGCCCACATTTCTATTACCGTCCATATTTGGCACAGCTACGAAGATTGATGCTAGCTGCATTTACACAAAATCACATCACTCTAGATGTCATAGAACTGACAATATTAAATAATAGCTTTTAACTTCTAATGGGAGTTGCCACGCCCACTTTTCCATTACCGCCCGTTTTTGGCACAACTACGCATATTGATTCTGGATGCACTCAGACAAAATTTCATTATTACATCTGTCATAGAACGGAATATTATTCGAAAATGTGTTTTAACTTCGTATGGGAGGTGCCACGCCCACTTTTTCATTACCGCTCATTTTTGGCACAACTACGCACATTGATGCTAGATGCACTTACACAAAATGTCAGCACTGTAGGTGTCATAGAACTGACAATATTCAATAATAGGTTTTAACTTCGTATGGGAGGTGCCACGCCCATTTGTCCAATCCCGCCCATTTTTGGCACAACTACGCACATTGATGCTAGATGCACTTACATAAAATTTCAGCACTCTGGGTGTCATAGAACTGACAATATTCAATAATAGGTTTTAACATCGTATGGGAGGTGCCACGCCCACTTTTCCAATACCGCCCATTTTTGGCACAACTATGCACACTGCTGCTAGATGCACTTACACAAAATTTCAGCACTCTAGGTGTCACAGAACTGACAATATTCAATAATAGGTTTTAACATCGTATGAGAGGTGCCACGCCCACTTTTCCAATACCGCCCATTTTTGGCATATATATATATTATATATATATTATTTGGCATATATTTTAATTCCAAAAGTAAAACAAGTAAATTGGGTTAAAGTCGGGCGTGGCCGACTATATGATACCCTATACCTACCCTGTGGTGTAGTGTATACAAATGTCGTTACATTTGAACCGGGTGATATACGATACAGCTATAAGATTTCATACTTCTATCTGTATTTGCAAGAAGAATTTGAAGCTATATATAAATCTGAACCGATCTGGTTTTGTAGTTGATATATAACATACTTTCCCAAATATGTTGGAAATCTGTTAAATATATGTTTTCTAGAGCGGGAAGTATTAAATCGGAAGAGTCATTTATATAGCTATATATAAATCTGAACCCAGATTCCCATAAATGTTTCTATTTTTTTGAAAAATCAGCCGATGTGCCGAATTAGTAGAAAATCTGTTCAAATATGCTATTTCTGGAGCGTAAATAATCAATTCGGAAGCGAAATTTATTTTAGAGCTAAATATATATATACATATCTGAACCTATCGGGCCCCTTTTCACCAGCGCTATTTCTTGTTGAAATATAAGTTGTTTTTGCCAAATTTGAAGAAAATCTGTTAAAATATGTAGTTTTTAGAGCGGAAAGAGCCAAATCGGGAGAGACATTTGTATGGGAGCTATATATAAATCTGAACCGATCTGGCCTTTTTACCAGAGCTGTTACTAGTTAAAATATATGGCGTTTTGGCGAAATGGAAGAAAATCCTCTTAAATATGTGTTTTCTAGAGTGGAAAAAGTAAAGTCGGGAGCGAATTTTGTATGGGAGCTACATCTAAATCTGAACAGATTTTCTTCAAATTAAATAACGTTCGTCCTCATTCTATAAAACTTCGATGCGCAAAGTTTCATTTAGTTCTAACGACAATTGCGACCTGTACTTTGATTACAAGAATAGATGGACCGACGAACGGACGGACATCGCTAAATCGACTCAAAAAGTGATTCTAAGTAGATCGGTATAATAAACGATGGGTCTATCTCGTTTCCTTTTGGGTGTTACAAAGTAATGCACAAAGTCATTATACCCTGTGGTGTAGGGTATAATTAAAATTCATTATTTCTCACGTACACAGTGCAAGATATCTTGAAGTTACGAATTTGAAAAAACCTATTTATTTTTCTTGTCTACGTAGTCGGAGGAATGTATACACCGAATTCCATGATTCTAGCTGCGGCCATTTGGTTGGTACTATTTTTATTCCATTTTACTCCCTTAAAAGTACGACTTTCGAAAATCCGTTTATTTTATGTGTCTACGCAATTAGAGGGATGTTACTCCGAATTTTAACATTCTAGCTGTAGCCGTTTAGTTGGTACCATTTTTATCCCTCTGTTCCCATTGTATCCTTTGAAAAACAAATTTGAAAAAAAAAATTTATCCCTTTTTCCCATTTTACTACCTTATGAGTACGACTTTATAAAATCTCTTTATTTCAAGTGTCTACGCAATTAGAGGGGTGTTCACCCCGAATTTCGTCATTCTAGCTGTAGCCGTGTAGTTGGTACCATTTTTATCCCTTTTCCCATTTTACTCCCTTAAAAGTGCGACTTTCGAAAATCTCTTTATTTTACGTGTCTACGCAATTAGAGGGATATCACACCAAATTTTATCATTCTAGCTGTAGCCGTTTAGTGGGTACCATTTGTATCCCTCTGTTCCCCTCGCGTCCCTTGAAAGTACCAATTTGGAAAAATAGATATTTGCTATAATATTTTGCTATATATCTCTCTATCGCAAATTATAATTCTTAATATATAAAATTCTTGCTCTGATGCCTTCATATGTATGTATATATAAGCGAATTTGTGCGTGTGAGTGTTTGTTTATGCGTGTGTACACTGTACATGTGTGTTCAGGATTTGAGTAATTAAAAGAGTTATGAATGATATTTGAACTTTACTACTCGTACTCGCACTCGTACAGCAACATTATTGCCATTGTTTTGTTTGTTTGTTTTGCTCTTCATTCATTTGACATGACATTCTTGTTCAAAAGGAAGTTTGGAATTTGTCAGACCGTTGGCATCCTCAAGGAGATCTTATCCGATAAACAAGAACATGCAAATGAAGTGGCATATTAGATGGGGTCGCTGGTCTACGCACATTCAACAAAATCATCACATGGTCTAGATTGACTTGTGATATGTAATTGATGAAATAATTACAAAAAAGGATAAATCAGCGAACTAATTAAGTAAGGAAAGCAGGTCGAGCAGGACCATAAAATGCTTTAAATATCAAACCTGGATAGTTTATAATGGCAGTGTAAAAGTTTTTGAGCTTTTTGTGGCCAATATCCGAAATTTTCGGGGCCAATTTTATGGATCTTATACACAAAGAAACTTCTTTATATTCTGGTTAACTTTGTGGTGCAAGTTTATACAATTTTATAGGATTAAAATTTAAAATATTAAATTAGAATCGGCTATAAAAAAGTACTGATTATTTTTATACCCTACACCACTTCGTGGACTAGGGTATTATAAGTTAGTTTTCCGCCAAATGTTTGTAACACCAAGAAATAATCGAGCTAGACCCACCTTTAAGTATACGGATCGGCTTAGAATCACCAGCTGAATCGATTTACCGATGTCTGTCTGTCCGTCCGTCTGTACGTCTAAGCTTGTTCGCACTCTACAGGTCGCAATTGCTGTCCAATTATCAGGAAATTTGACAGAAGTTACTTTTTTTGGCCAAGGACTATCGTTATTGAATTTGGAGAAAATCGGTTCAGATTTAGATATAGCCCCCGTACAAATGTCGCTCCCGATTTGACTTTTTCCGCTTATAATCTAACTAGAAATACCTGTGACGAAAGCGGGTTAGATCGGTTCAGATTTAGATATATTCACCATACAAATGTCGCTCCCGATTTGACTTTTCCCGCTCTAGAAACCACATATTGTACCCGATTTTCTTTAAAATTAGCACAACACCTTATAATCTAACTAGAAATACCTGTGACGAAAGCGGGTTAGATCGGTTCAGATTTAGATATAGCCCCCATACAAATGTCTCTCCCGATTTGACTTTTTCCGCTCTAGAAACCACATATTTTACCCGATTTTCTTTAAAATTGGCACAACACCTTATAATCAAACAAAAAACACCTATGGTGAAAGTGGGTAAGATCGGTTCAGATTTAGATATAGCCCCCGTACAAATGTCGCTCCCGATTTGACTTTTTCCGCTCTAGAAACCACATATTGTACCCGATTTTCTTTAAAATTGGCACAACACCTTATAATCTACCTAGAAATACCTGTGACGAAAACGGGTTAGATCGGTTCAGATTTAGATATAGCCCCCATACAAATGTCGCTTCCGATTTCACTTTTTCCGCTCTAGAAACCACATATTGTACCCGATTTTCTTCAAATCTGACACAACATCTTATAATCAAACTAGAAACACCTCTGCTGAAAGTGGGTAAGATCGGTTCAGATTTAGATATAGCCCCCTTACAAATGTCGCTCCGATTTCACTTTTTCCGCTCTAGAAACAACATATTGAACCCGATTTACTTTAAAATTGGTACAACATCTTATAATCCAACTAAAGTGGGTAAGATCGGTTCAGATTTAGATATAGCCCCAATACAAATGTTGCTCCCGAATCTTTAACCGATTTTGGCCAATAAACATACATGGTGGAAGCGGGTCACATCCTTCCAGGTTTCAATATACCCCAATACAAATGTTCTTTCCGATTTAACATTTTTTCTCAATCACATACATTTACAGGATTCAAAAATCCTTCCCCATTTCACTTTTTTATAGAATTGAACTATAATAGGATAGTAAGTGGGGTGTATCATATAGTCGGCTCCGTCCGTCTTTAGCCTTTCCATACTTGTTTTGGAGATGCGCATATGCTCTATTACAGCTCTAGGAACTACATCTTAAATAGGATCATCATCAAATTTTGCAGATCATTATATGTTTCAGCTAGGAATACCTGCCGTGAATGAGAAATATATAGGGGCATGTTTTGGGACAGGCATCAAGTGTTGTAATAGGCCCACTTTAAATGTCCGTCCGATGCATCCTATTATCGCTGTATAATCTGTATTTATCATTGGATCTTGATCAATTTTTCCAGATCATGTTATATTTACTTTAGTCGGAATATCTGCTGGAAAATTGGATCAATTGCTTTATTATTTATCATCGGATATATCTGCTGGAAAATTGGATCAATTACTTTATTATTTACCATCGGAATATCTGCTGGAAAATTGGATCAATTACTTTATTATTTACCATATTCACTAAATTTGACTAAAGGTGAATTTATAGTAACTGTATAATCTATATGAACTACATAAAATTACTCCCATATAAATACCTAATCAAAGCGAGGAATATACGCTGGGAGTGGTGTAGGGTATTATATAGTCAGCCCGCCCGACTTTAGCCTTTCCTTACTTGTTTCATTGGTTTTATTGGTTGAACTTTGTCATTTAATAATGAACACACAATATCATTCATATGACTACCACGACTGGCTCAGCAGTACCTCATCCGATAAACCCAATTTTTCAGTACCATTTCCATTTGCACCTTGAAATACTAACTCATATCAGCTGCACTATAAGTTTATTCTAAAAAATTATCTACTCTACATGCCTTTCCAGAACTATGGGGTTGCAACTGTGTTCCAAAAATGCTCTTAGCAAGAGTTATTTATCGTTCGATCTCATAATCGCACAAATTTATTAGTCATTATTATTTGGAATTTACTTGAAATGAGAATGTTGTTGAAAAGTCGCTGCGAAGCCACCTGAACGAAACCTTTGACAGGGTGGAAATCATGATAGTGGTAGTCTGCAGCCCAGTAATAAATGACACCATGCCATTTGTAAATAAATTTGCATTCTGTTAAATATAGATGCAAAATGGTCTTGAGCCAGTACAACATCCCAGTTCAAATCAAATATTGATTACAGACAAAAAAAATAAAAACGGAAAAAAAAATAACTAAATAAAATATATATTCTGATATTTCCCAAATTTATCATAAATAATCCAATTTATTTTACTTCTTCTCTTTTTAGGTAAGATTAATAGCTCCATCCAAACGACGATTACTTACATATATTATCTAATGTAAGTACAGACTAAGAAAAGTGTTATGTATAAACTTTGTTTTAAGTTTATAGCCAATTTGGTTTGGATTACGAAAAAATCTGCACTCAAATCGCTCGAGAGAGAGAATCGCTGGAGAGTCATGTTTGGTGATTCGCGAGTGATCGCTCTCTGTAATGGAATGAAAATAAGGATGGCAAAGAATTCGCTGATTTTAATATTTTTCAATGAAATAAAGGTAATATTAACTGTTTAGAATAAAAAAACATTTATTATTAACATCTAACATCTGGAAATATTGAATATAAAGTATATATATTCTTGATAGTCATAAAATTCTAGGACGATTGTCCTTCCGTCCGTTGAAAGCACACTAACATCTAAATGAAATGAGGTCTAAATTTTCTACAAATCCGTCTTATTGTCGTAGATAGGTTGGGATTGCAACTGGCCGAAATCAGTCCACAGGAAAACATTTTTCCCTCACAAAGACTGAAAATACCCCTAATATTTATGGTATTTCAGAATAATTTTTCAATATTTCTGCTTATATTTGATTTATATTTTTGTTCAGCGCATTCCTCTTTTGAACAAAAACGTGCACCATGGAGTGATTACACTGTGACGCAATATTCAACTTTTTGATTCCAAACAAAAAATCACTTATCCCAGCTGAAAGTACTCGATGAGAGGAGAAAAGTAATTTCTGGATTTTGCTAGATTGGTTGCCGTTCGTTTTTTATGAGCCTCTATAGTTTTTTCGCCAAATTCGATTTTGAGCACTTTTTTGCAATTTTCTTCTATTTTTCGCATGGCCATAGTTCGAAAAATGCTGTGAATTTTTTTTTTGCAGTCTTCAGCAAAGTTGTAGCTCTTGACTCGGACTCGGCTGAATATATTAAGTATGAAAAATTTCATCTTCATGCTCAAAACCCCAAAAATGTCGAAAAAATTACCACTTTTTTCACCGATTTTTTCTGTTTTTCGACTACAGCTCTTGAACTATTGAAAGTTTTACCAAACAAACAAGGGGAGAAATGTAGCCTATTAAATTATGAACAACTTTCTAGTACATACCAACTTCATACGACCACTCCTTGATACGGATTTGGCCATACAAATGTGATTAATTTTCATTTTTTTTGATTTTATTATTTTTATTGAGCAAAAGTTTAAAAAAAGCACATGTATTATTTTTTTTTTGCAATTTAGTATTTTAGTATTTTCGTTTTTTATATACGAAACAACAAAATAAATGCGTATTTGTCAAAATCGTTGTTGTTGTTTTTTTTATGAAAGAACAAAGTAAATTTATATAAGTTAACCCACATAACTCCATGACACGACTTGGCATCACTATTGTGTAAGATCAACCCTGGTTGACCTCATTTACAGTAGTGGTGACAATCAGCTGTGACGCGCGAAGTTGGTTGTGGTTTTACACTTGAAATCAACAGATGCAATGGTAAATTTTTGTCATTCTACTTTTTTTATATAAGTGATTGAAGTGAGTGATTGAAAATGGAAAGATGCTCGAAATTAGATAGTTTCTGTTACGTTTGTGGTAAACTAGAGCCAAAACATGGAAAACAAGAACGAAAACATTTATTTTCTAATAATTTTAAACTCGCATAAAAACTTTATTTCGGTGAAGAGGATACAAGTGGCGACGAACATACGCCAAATACGGTGTGTTCATTATGTTATGGCAATCTCTTGGGGTGGTTGCATCAAAGAAATGTATGTTTACGGTATGTCAAGCCAATGCTGTGGGTAAGAAATACGTCCGGGGTACATGACCCAGACAAGTGCTACGCTTGCGTAAATTTTACCAAAGAAATTAATAGAAAAAAACGCAGAGCAAAAGTATATAATGCCACTGACTCCGCTGAATTACCAATACCGATGCCCGATGATGCCGAAGTACCAAAACCACCGAGTCCGAGTATGATATCAATGATGACATCAGAAAGGGGAAACACCAACTATGGTGACTTCGATCCGGATTTTTTCCCTGAATTCGCAGATGATGCATCAAAGCCACTAGCACAAGAAGAAATCGATTTCCTCGTGGCCAAATTTCGTTTTTCGCAGCGTGATGCCGAATTTTTCACTACATTTATGAAGCGCAGAAATCTGACACAGAAAAACGTTATCGCCAGCGGTTACCGTAAACGCCAAGCTGAGTTCCAAAAACTATACAACGTCAATGATTTGAATACGTTCACATATTGCAACGACATAAAAGCCTTAGTGAACAAAATGGGTATGGAATATAATGCTGCGGACTGGAGATTATTTATAGATGGCTCCACGTCAAGTTTGAAGGCTGTATTATTACATGTTACAAATAAAATTCTATCCATCCCGTTGGCATTCGGAACGAATATGAAGGAATGTTATGAAGTCATGGCAGATATATTGGACAAAATCAAATATACGCAGCATAACTGGAAAATTTGCTGCGACTTAAAAGTAGTAAATATTTTGCAAGGTGTCATTGAAAAAGGCGGCTTCCCTAAATTCTTCTGCTTCTACTGCACATGGGATTCGCGGTATAAACATGACCACTATAAGGCAACACATTGGGTGAAAAGAGATCTGAAGAATCAAAAGCATTTGAATTTGTTCAACAAACCGTTAATTGAGAATATTGATAATATTTTGCTACCACCACTACATATAAAATTGGGCATCGTGAAAAAGTTTATCGAAGTGGCCGTCAAAGGTAACGATCAGATTTTCGATTGTTTGAAAGGAATATTTCCGGAACTAAGCAATGATAAAATTACTGCAGGTATTAGCATTAATGTTGATTCACTTCGCTATATTCGCACTGTTTTTTATGTATGTTACTTGTTGCTTTTTCTCATTTTTTATACAGGTGTGCTAAATGGACCAGACATCCGCAAACTCATTAAAAGTGAAGCTTTCACGCAAGTATTGTCTGCCAAAAAACTTGAGGCTGGGATTGCAATAAAAGCAGTTATTCAATATGTTTTGGGTAAAAACCGCGTGGACAATGAGAAAGCAACGCAATTGGTGAAGAATATGATCACTGCCTTTGATTCCATTCATGCATCGATGACATTAAAACTCCATTTTATGCACCATCATCTGGACGTGTTCCTCAAACAACTGCCCACAGAATCAGACGAGCAGGGTGAACGATTCCACCAGGTAACCATGCCGGTGGAAAGACGTTTCAAAGGTAAGAAAATCGACGCAATGATTGCTGAAGTATGCTGGTGGTCTCAAAAGATATCACAATTCGAGCACGAGTTGACGGAGGATGATAAAGAAGGACATACAGAAGAAGATATACCATTATTCACTCCACAAACTGGAAATGACGCAGAAGATATCGTCGTGGCTATTTTAAACTCAGAATCAGACGACGAATCAAGCGAACCAGCTGCAAAGAAATCTCGGCCTTCCACTTCTGGAACGTCAACTGTCAAATCATTAACTTCGCACCAGACAGCCCAAATGGACATCGACGATACTGATTAACAAAAAAAAAAAACAAATACAAATCAATACCCGTTTGATGCCTTTTTTATACTTTTTCATAATCTTTCATATATTTTCATGTTTTTCACTTTAATCAGAAAATTCAATACTAAATTGCAAAAAAAATAATACATGTGCCTTTTTTAAACTTTTGCTCAATAAAAATAATAAAATCAAAAAAAATGAAAATTAATCACATTTGTATGGCCAAATCCGTATCAAGGAGTGGTCGTATGAAGTTGGTATGTACTAGAAAGTTGTAATAATAATTAATAGGCTACATTTCTCCCCTTGTTTGTTTGGTAAAACTTTCAATAGTTCAAGAGCTGTTGTCGAAAAACAGAAAAAATCGGTGAAAAAAGTGGTAATTTTTTCGACATTTTTGGGGTTTTGAGCATGAAGATGAAATTGTTCATACTTAATATATTCAGCATTTTTGTTGGCCGAGTCAAGAGCTACAACTTTGCTGAAGATTGCAAAAAAAAATTCACAGCATTTTTCGAACTATGGCCATGCGAAAAATAGAAGAAAATTGCAAAAAAAGTGCTCAAAATCGAATTTGGCGAAAAAACTATAGAGGCTCATAAAAACGAACTAGCAAAATCCAGAAATTACTTTTCTCCTCTCATCGAGTACTTTCAGCTGGGATAAGTGATTTTTTGTTTGGAATTTTTGTGTTGTACTGTGTTATTATTCGTAGGAAGTGAAATGGGCCAAAAAGGGATAAAAAAGGTACCTATCAGAAGACAACAGCTAGAAACTCGAATTTCGTTGTATACATTCCTTTAATTGAGTAGATACATAATGTAAAAATATTTTTTTTTTAAATTCCTACTTTTAAGGTGCAAAATTGGAATAGAGGGATCCAAATGGTAGCAACCAGACGGCTGTACCTATAATAATGAAATTCGGTGTATACACTCCTCTGATTGTGTAGACACATAAAATAAATATCTTTTGCGAAATGCGTACTTTTAGTGGGGTAAAGTGGAAAAAAGGTATACAATTTGTACCAACCAAATGGTAGCAGATAGAATCATAAAATTCGGTGCACCATCCCTGGACTACAAAGTTCCAAAAGATAAAATTTTTCAAAAATAATTTTAAATACTTATTCGCACCATATTATAACGGTATTAGTGTCAAATTAAAGAGGAGAATATCCGTCATGGTCCTGTCTGTATTAATTCAGAATTAATATTTTACTTTTTAAGAGAGACAATTTGAATGCTAAACTAATACAGATAAAAAATTGCACTTTAAAGTATATGTCTGAATCAAATATTTTTCATCGAAATGTTGTTTCATACCAAAAATCCAATGATTCATTTTGACACTTTTGTGTCAGTATGTGCGTTTGTTTATTTGAATCTCTCTCCCCATTCTCCGTCTGTGTCTATTTTTTATTAGGATATACATCCATTACTGGGTAACGAACAATAGAGAATAAGCTGCAACTACAACAACAATCCAAAATGCAAAGTGTTCATAAGTCGGAAGGCGACATACAGACGCCGATTGTGATCCTCCACTGCAACACTTTGTGTTCTTTCTATTCTGTGTGAATGCGAGAGTATTTTAGTTTTTGTTGTTGTACATGTATTTCTGTCCATTTCCTGAGTTGGAAGAAAAGGCCCTCCTCCAGGCCTTGGCATAAAGCTGTGAGGCAAGTCAGTACCTTTCTACAGCATTGAAACAAAGCTTAGACGGCCAAATAAATTTAAGGGGGATACAACTGCTTTAAGTATCAAGATATCTTTGTCAAGATATTTTATTTGAACTTCCATTTCAAAAGTTACGGAATTAATTCCATAAAAATCGATTTGGAACCATTGTGCAGCACAATATTACAGAATGAAAGGCGCTTTCGGCGCACACACAGAATAATGAAATTGAATTTTTACAAAATTAAATCAATTAATATCAATTTTTCAAAATTAATTCATATTTCTGTGTTTGCCTTTATAATGAATCAAAAAACACTAAAAAGATGCAAGACGATCCTATTCAAATACCAATTTGTAATTGCCACAAATGTTAAGAAATATCCAATAATATACCAATCATATCACCCAATACACATGGCGTTCATAATTGATCAAATCTAATCTAATCTTCTTGAGCGGTAAGAAATCAATTCGGAGTTTTTACACAAAAAATTTGCAACTTTTTAATGCATGTTAAGCGAGCCTCTTATTTGAAGAGGCCCTACCAATTCCTCCGCATGCTTGCCCCTGTGACGTTATATCCCTAAATGGGAATACTTTTATTTTGTTTTCGCTTTTAATTCCCTGCGAGTCACATTTAATATTCGCAATGCGTTTATTTGTGTTGCAGTGGTGGTTTGCCAAAGGCATTCGACGTACAGTGGTTTTAAACAAACAAAAACTGGTAACACACTTCTTTTCCGGGGTGGACTTCAATCTATATATATAAAAGAGTTGCGTCACTGACTGACTGACTGACTTATCATTGACCAGCCCCCAGACCAAACGGCTGAAGCCAGGTCATGAAATTTTCAGGGTAGTTCCCAAATTTGACGTAGACGTCGACTAAGAAAGGGTTTTACGAAATTCGTACTTTTAGGGGGTAAAATGGGAAAAAAAGGATAAACATCGAACCTTCATCCTGACCAAACGGCAGTAGCTAGAAACATGAAATTCGGTGTGTTCCTTGCAATGACCATGCAGACGAGCTACAAATAGGGATTTATCGAAATTTGTACTTTTAAGAGAGGAAAGAGACAAAAAGGGATAAAAAATGGTACCAATTTAAGAATTGCAGCTAGAATCGTGAAAATCGGTATTTACATTTCTCTGACAACGTAGACTTGCAATATAAATTGATTTTACGAAATTTGTACTTATAAGGGGAGAGCGGGACAAAATGGGATAAAATTGGTACCAACTAAAGTATTACAGCTAGAATCGTGAAATTCGATATGTAAATTCCTCTGACCATGTAGAAGCGCAATCCAAATGGATTTTTTCTTAAAAGGGGTGAGCGAGACAAAAAGGGTACCAACTAAATTATTATAGCAAGAATCGTGAAATTTGGTCGGTAAATTCCTCTGACCATGTAGAAGCGCAGTAAATTGGATTTTTCCAAATTTGTACTTATAAGGGCTGACCGCGACAAAAAGGGATAAAAATAGTACCAATGTATTGCAGCTATAGTCGTGAATTTTGATGTGTAAATTCCTCTGACAACGTAAAATCGTAAATCTAAATAAATTTTTCGAAATTTGTTCTTATAAAGGGTGAGCGGGATAAAAATAGTACCAACTAAAATATAGTCGTGAAATTTTGTGCGTAAATTCCTCTGACAACGTAGACTAGCAACATAAATGGAATTTTTTTCGAAATTTGTACTTTTAAAGGACAAAAAATGGATATAAATGGTACCAACTTTAATATTACAGCTAGAATCGTGAAATTTTGTATGTAAATTCCTCTGACAATTCTACATTGCCATCAAAATGGATTTTTTTTCGAAATTTGTTCTTATAAGGTGGTAATTTTTTGTTCAAAACTGGGTAGAAAATCATAAAGATTACACATACGAAGGGAGTTCATCTAAAATAGTGCACATCGACAAGCACATTCCTTTGACTGTACATGAGTGCTATATAATAGGAGGTTTCCAAATTACTATTTTAGAATTATCTATATCCGCCAAAAAACAGAGACGTATAAAACTAATAATAAATAACTGGCTTTTTGGCGTGCGAAGCAGCGGGTACTGCTGGTTGTATATATTGGGGACATTTTAAAACGAAAATTACTTTTTTTTGCTGAAACGAAACCTAAAAATTAAACAATTCTGGAAATCTCTAAGTTCAGAAATGCCAAAAGATTTCAGAAAATCGTACTGGAGGACCAGCTTCCGACGTTCTGCAGTTCAAAAAATATATATCAAACACAAGTAAAAAGGTGTTAAGTTCGGCCACGCCGAATCTTATCCAACCACAAGTATTACCGGCAGAGTAGAGGCTGGAGGACTTCACACCATTAGGACAATCTAGATAAGATAAGATTGTGATGCTTCGGTCGGTACCAATGTTATCTCTTTCCCCAATTTGGCTGTAAAAGTACGAATATCACAAGATCTATATATTTTTCGCGTTTATGCAGTCTGAGCTATGTGTACACCGAGTTCTAGCCACAGCTGTTTTATTGGCGCTATTTTTATCCCTCTTTTCCCATTTTACATCTCAATTGTGCGTATTTCTAAATATATATTTATTTCAAGATCTTTTCATTTTTCGTGTCTGTGCTGCCAGAGAGACGTGTACACCGAATTTCAATACTCTAGCTACAGCCATTTGGATGGTACTATTTGTATCCCTCTTTTCCCATTTTACTCCTTGATTTTGTGTATTTCAAAATATTCATTATACCCTCCACCTCCAGGATGGGGGTATACTAACTTTGTCATTCCGTTTGTAACACCTTGAAATATCGACCTGAGACCCTATAAAGTATATATATTCTTGATCGTCATAAAATTCTAAGACGATCTAGCCATGTCCGTCCGTCCGTCTGTTGAAAGCACGCTAGCATCTAAACGAAAGGAGCTAGAACGTTCAAATTTTCCATAACTGCGTCTTATAGTCGTAGATCGGTTGGGATTGAAATGGGCCGAAATCGGCCCAAAGGGAAAAATTTTTCCCTCACAAGGACTAAAAATACCCACAATAATTCCTAATATTTAAGCATATTTAAGCATGTTTTTTGATATGACTGTTCATATTTGCTTGATATTTGGTATGCGCATTCCCCTTATAGCAAAAACGTGCACGATAAAGTGATTATTATTTGTAGAGGGTGAAATGGGGCAAAAAAGGGATAAAAATGGTACTTATTAAACGACAATAGCTAGAAATTCGGTGTGTGCATTCCTCTAATTGAGTAGATAAATAATATAGAAGTATTTTTTCCAAATTCGTACTTTTAAGGGGTAAAATGGGAATAGAGGGATAAAAATGGTACCAACCAAACGGCTGTACCTAGAATAATGAAATTCTGTCTAAACGTTCCTCTGATTGCATAGATAAGTAAAATACACGGATTTTTCAAAATTCGTACTTTTTGGGGTTAAAATGAAAAAAGGGGATAAAAATAGTACCAATCTAATGACCGCAGCTAGAGTCATGAAATTCGGAGTATACATTCCTCTGAGTGTGTAGACACGGAAAATAAACTGATTTTTCGAAATTCGTACTTTTTCGGGTTAAAATGAAAAAGGGGATAAAAATAGTATCAATCAAATGACCGCAGCTAGAGTCATGAAGTTCGGAGTATACATTCCTCCGACTGCGTAGACACGGAAAATAGAGGAATTTTTCGAAATTAGTACTTTCAAGGGATACAATGGTACAGAGGGATAAAAATAGTACCAACTAAACGACTACAGCTAGAATGATGCAATTCTAATTGCGTAGAAGCGTCAAGTCGGTAAAAATGGTACCAACCAAATGTGCGCAGCTGGAATCATGGAATTCGGTGTATACATTCCTTTGACTGCATAGACAAGCAAAATAAAAAGTTTTATCCAAATTCGTACTTTTTCTTTTACGGCAAAAATTGGTTGAATCATGAAGTTAGGTTAGTTTGCACTATGTGCGTCTAATAATTGATTTTTAAAATTTGTACTTTTGGAATTTAAATAGAATGGAAATACAACCAACTTGAGCACCCACTATCTACCAATATTTATGGCTTTGAAAATATAAATATAAGAATATTTATTTTTTGAATTGACGTATTGGTAGCATTACCTTATAAGCGTGGTTTGAAATAATTAAAATATTATATTTATTTATAAAATTATTTTTTCAATATTTGTATTTGTTTTGGTTTGGCTATATTAAAAAAATTATATTTTCCTGTAATATTACTGCACTTCTACGAAAACCGGCAACCTCTGTGGAATGCAATCCATGGTGGAGGGTATATAAAGTTCGGCCCGGCCGAACTTAACGCCGTTTTTACTTGTTTATTTTACAAATCCACGCAGTTAGAGAATTGTAGATTTCATGTTCATAGCTGTTGACGTTTGATTGGTACTATTTTTGTCCCAGTTAATCTACGAATTCGGCAAATATAGTTTTTTTTCGTGTTCACGCTATAAGGGAAAATTTCAAGTTATTATAAGACGGAATTAAAAACTTGCTTTAATACTCAAAACATTAGGGTGTATTTAGTGAAAAACAAGTAAAAATGACGTAGAGTTCGGCCCGGCCGAACTTTATATCCCCTCCACGATGGATTGCATTCCACAGTAACATTACAGGAAAATTTAAATTGTTTAATATAGCCAATCCAAAAAAAAAATAAAAATACATAAAAAAATATAAATAAATATAAAATTTTATTATTTCAAACCACGTTTATAAAGCAAGGCTACCAATACGTTTATACCATATATATCGAAATAATACTTCAAGTCAACATATTCCCTCCTATTTTAATACCAAAAGTAAAAATTTTGAGAATCAATTATCTCACGTGCACAGTGCAAAATAACCTAACATCATGATTCAACCAATTTTTGCCGTAAAAGTAAAATGTAGGAATTTGAAAAAAACTTTTTATTTGTGTGTCTATTCAGTCAGAGGAATGTATACACAGAATTCCTTTATTCCAGCTGCCGCCATTTGGTTGGTACCATTTTTATCCCATTTTTTCCAAGAGTACGATTTTTTCTTAAGAGTACGACTTTCTAAAATCTCTTTATTTTACGTGTTTTCGGCATTCCATCATTCTAGCTGTAGCCATTTAGTTGGTACTATTTTTATCCCCTTTTGCCATTTCAACCCTTTAAGTGTATGACATTCCAAAATCCGCTTATTTTACGTGTCTACGGAATTAGAAGGATGTACATACTGTAGTCGTTTAATTGGTACTATTTTTATCCCTCTGTAACCATTGTATCCTTTGAAAGTACGAATTTGGACAAAAAACTTTTATTTTTCGTGTCTACGAAGTCAGGGGAATCTATACTCCGAATTTCATGACTCTAGCTGCGGTCATTTGGTTGGTACTATTTTTATCCCCTTTTTTCATTTTAACCCCAAAAAGTACCAATTTCTTAAAATCCGCTTATTTTACGCGTCTACGCAATCAGAGGAATGTATACAACGAATTTCATAGTTCTAGATGCAGCCGTTTGGTTGGTACCATTTTTATCCCTCTATTCCCATTTACCCACTTAAAAGTACGAATTTGGAAAAAATACCGAATTTAATGTTTCTAGCTATTGTCGTTCAATAGGTACCATTTTTAACCCCTTTTGCGCCATTTCACCCGCTGCAAATAAAAATCACTTTATGGTGCACGTTTTTATTATAGGGGGAATTCGCATATCAAGCAAGCACAAGCAGACATATTGAAAAAATATGCTTAAATACTCTAAAATATTTTCGGTTATTATGGATATTTTTAGTCCTTGTGAGGGAAAAATTTTTCCCTTAGGGCCGATTTCACCCAGTTTCAATCCCAACCGATGTACGATCGTCATTAATCTTGAAATTTGGTAATTGCGGTGGTACAATTTCTATCCCTCTTTAACCAATTTTACCCCTTAATAGTACGAAAAACTCCCTTCAAATCTGATCTCTTCGCTGTAAGAGAAATATACCAAACATACCAAATTTCATTATTCCAGCTTCAGCCATGTTGTTGGTACCATTTTTGTCCCTTTTTGTTCCACTTGACCACCCAAAGGTACGAATTTTGCAAATGCCATTTTTTGGGATGTCTTCATGCCGCAATAGGAATGTCCATAACAAATTTCAAGATTCTAGGACCAGTCGTTTGGTCATTGCGGTGGTACCATTTTTATCCCTTTTTACCCGATTTCATAACCAAAAAGTACGAATTCTGAAAACTATTTTCTTGGGCGCGTTGAAGCTATAAGAGGATTTTTTACCAAATTTCAAGATTCTAATCCCAGCCGTTTGGTCATTGCGGTGGTAAAGAGTGATTTTTTTGAGGTTAGGATTTTCATGCATTAGTATTTGACAGATCACGTGGGATTTCAGACATGGTGTCAAAGAGAAAGATGCTCAGTATGCTTTGACATTTCATCATGAATAGACTTACTAACGAGCAACGCTTGTAAATCATTGAATTTTATTACCAAAATCAGTGTTCGGTTCGAAATTTTTTATCGACAAATTTTGTTCAGCGATGAGGCTCATTTCTGGTTGAATGGCTACGTAAATAAACAAAATTGCCGCATTTGGAGTGAAGAGCAACCAGAAGCCGTTCAAGAACTGCCCATGCATCCCGAAAAATGCACTGTTTGGTGTGGTTTGTACGCTGGTGGAATCATTGGACCGTATTTTTTCAAAGATGCTGTTGGACGCAACGTTACGGTGAATGGCGATCGCTATCGTTCGATGCTAACAAACTTTTTGTTGCCAAAAATGGAAGAACTGAACTTGGTTGACATGTGGTTTCAACAAGATGGCGCTACATGCCACACAGCTCGCGATTCTATGGCCATTTTGAGGGAAAACTTCGGAGAACAATTCATCTCAAGAAATGGACCGGTAAGTTGGCCACCAAGATCATGCGATTTGACGCCTTTAGACTATTTTTTGTGGGGCTACGTCAAGTCTAAAGTCTACAGAAATAAGCCAGCAACTATTCCAGCTATTCGGGCTATTCCGGCCGAAATGCTCGAAAAAGTTGCCCAAAATTGGACTTTCCGAATGGACCACCTAAGACGCAGCCGCGGTCAACATTTAAATGAAATTATCTTCAAAAAGTAAATGTCATGGACCAATCTAACGTTTCAAATAAAGAACCGATGAGATTTTGCAAATTTTATGCGTTTTTTAAAAAAAAAAAGTTATCAAGCTATTAAAAAATCACCCTTTCCAATTTTTATCCCTCTTTAACCCATTTTACCCCTTAACTCTTTCGGCGGCATTGGTTTAATTTTTGTACCATATATTTTCCATATTTTTCGCGACGGTGGTACATTTTTCGTACCACATATGTTTTACGTTATCACTTAAGTCTCAAAGGTTTAAAAATTGAACCGCTCTTCATAACGGGACAATAAAGCAATAATGTTCTCAGAGAAATTTTCGTTTTGTGCAAATTGCGTATTTTATGTACATTTTATGGTCAGTGAAGCAACTTTTGTGCAACGCAGTGGATGGTTATTGAAATAAGGGGGTAAAATTGTTCTTGAATCTTTGCCGCTGAAAGAGTTAAAAGTACGAATTAAGAAATCAAAATGCTGTCTTCTCAGCAGCAATTCGTTTATAGTCTAGGGTACTTCCAACAAACAGGAATTTGTATTTAAACGTTGTGGTTTCGTAGATTACAAACGTACTGCAACTCCTTTGTGACGACTTTGATGCACTGTGCGACAGGACACAAACTCAAACTCAAAATGTTAATGTGATGCATATGTACTCGTACACATTCAACCACAGACGACTACAGTCATGTTGGTATGTACGTACGACTGATTGTAAATATTGGCGTTGTCGCGTGTTTCATTGGATGTTTTATAGTTTGCGGCAGTACCAGTTCCTCTGACAATCAGTGTTTCCAGCCTCCCCCTCCCCCTTTGCAAGCACTCAGACAAGTTTGGCCATCGATTGACTTGGCCACACATATCGTGAACACAGCGCAGCGCAGCTCATCTTTTATGACATTTAAATTGGCATTGGCACATGTGTGGCACATGTCTCTGCGGGGAATTGTATGAAATCTATTAGAATGTGTTGTGTGAACGAGTATGTAAATCTATTAGAGAATTCCTTTGTGTACGAAACTACACAACACAAAACACTGTATGGATTGAATTCGACAGAAATCGCAAAAAAAGAAGACAATTCTATAGGATATTCATTCTCCTAAAGTGTATACCTTATGGAAATATCCATCGTAGACCACATTTATTTTGTATTTATATCATTTGGGATGATTTTGAGATATTAACATTGAAAATCGGACAATCTGATATATTTTAGAAATTAGCCCAAAGTTGACTATTCTTCGTATTTTTCGATTTTAAAGAAAAATAAAATTTTTATTTTTTATGTTTTTAACAATATGTTACGTAATTTTTCATATTTCAAAATAATTTTTGGATCCTTGTCAAATTTATATTTTTTTAGAATGTTCACAATGTTTACTACAACAAAAGTTATTGAATTTAAGTCCATGGATTTAGACTGGGGCGTAAGATTAAGTAAACCATCATTAAACAATCCAAATTTTATTATCACTTAGAAATTCTAAGGAACAGTTTTCACTCATCAAAAAAAGGTTACAAATAATAAAACCACTTAATCGGTAACGGTTTTGGTCACCCTAACGATTTAAGCCTCTTAAGGACTTAGGTACACAGAAGCCCTGCGTATTTTGCGGAAACATATAAGATATTAAATATTTTATTAAATGAAGATGTACAAATGTCAAACAATAACGTCAGTTCTTTATGGTGAATACTTCTGTAAATACAGTTGTGTCCAAAGTGAAAAAAAAACACAAAATGTAGCTGCAATTTCCTTGTAGCTTTTTTCCAGGAATATTAACTTTGGTGAAAATTTTCATATATAAGGTAGGCCATTTAACATTTTAAATTTGAATTTTAAAAAGTAAAATTTTTGAATTTTGAAAATTTAAACTTTGACTTTGAAAGGTAGAATAATATTAATTTTTATTTTCAGGCTTATCTTTGACATTTGTAAGATGGGACGCTATACGCTCGAACAAAATTGAGAACGCAAACTGTAAGAAATTTACGTGGAAAATTTTCGTGTTTTCATTTTCACCTCGGTGGCTATATCAATAAGCAAAATTGCTGCATGTGAGGTTCAGAGAACCCACATGTGACTATTGAGAAGCCAATGTATCCACAACGAGTTACTGTTTGGTGTGGATTTTAGGCTGTACTGAAATTGACCGGGTGAGGCACTGCCGAGTCCGTCGTGGTAATCTTATTAATGATATTGTGTTTCATTACACTGTGTATAGTTTTTTATGTCATGGAAATAAAACCATATACGGACAGCACTACTTGATAAAAGACAAAAAAGATTCGTGTCTCCCAGTTTTGTCCAACGTCATGCATTTTTTTCATGGGCCCCAAAGATTTGGGGCCTTGGTGTCAATTCTGCAATAAAGTGATCATTTTCTCAGGCTCATATCTTGCAAACCGTTAGGAATTTTGGTTTACTCTCTCAGGCAAAGTTGTAGCTCTTGTCATGAAGAACAAAAATTGTGAACATATAAAATCAAAAAACAAGGTCAAAATCGCAAATGTCGTCGAATAAAACGTATAGGCTGTAGTGAGTGTAGGTAGCGTATACGTGCTCTTGATTAAGTATAATATCACTCATACGCTCTGTAGTCGTACTTTCCATTAACAGAAACAGTCCTGCAATAAATATTTTTCCTACCTTAACGGTGTTAAGAACCATTCCTAGGAAATTCTTATGTTCTAGAAAGTTGTTTATTGAGATCTTAGGTATATTTTTGTAGTCCATTGTTTCCTTGAATTTTGAACGGTTTGCTACCTATGGATCTGATCAGGGGAAAAGGGTTAAAAAATCGAAACTTTTAAATTTAAATTTATTTTATGTTCACATTTTTTGTTCTTTATAACACAAGAGCTACAACTTTGTCTCAGAGAGTAAATCAAAATTCCAAATGGTTTGCAAGATATGAGCCTGTGAAAATGATCACTTTTTGCAAAAATGACACCGAGCCCCCAAATCTTTGGGGCCCATAAAACAAGTGCATGACTTTGGGCAAAACTGGGAGACGAGGGTCTTTTTTTGTCTTTTATCACGTAGTGGTGTTCGTATATGGTTAATTTTTTTCGTGTTGCACTTTGTTATTAAACAACAAAGTTCAACCCTTCCAATAAAACCAGAAATTTGAAAAAATAATCAGCAGCTTTTTATAGCCGTTTCTAATTTAAAATTTTAAATATTTCGATTAACGTTAACTCGCTCTCTCCAGACTCTCCCCGAAAGAAAATTGGTCAACATTATCAACATTCTGTTGATTTAGTTTTTGATGCTAAGATTTAAAATAACCATGTAAAAATAAATAAATAGTTAAGTTCAAGGATTTGTGGAAAAGGATTGAAATCTATATTTAAAAAAGAGTTGAGTGATTGAGTGACTGACTGATCACTCCCCAAACCAAACGGCTAGACCTAGAATCATGAAATTTGGTATGTACATTTCTCTTACAACGTAGAGGTGTGATAAGATGAGATTTTTCGTACTTTTAAGGGGAAAATGGGGTTAAAAGGGATAAAAATGGTACCACCGCAATGACCAAACGATTGGACCTAGAATCTTGAATTTTGGTATGCAATTTCCTCTTATAAATTCAACGCTCTCAATAAAATATTTTTAAAATTTTTTACTTTTTTGGGGTGAAATCGGGTAAAAAGGAATAAAAATGGTACCAATCAAAAGAAAAGGAGCTGGTGTCATAAAATTCGGTGTGTACATCCCTCCCAAAATGCTTAGAAACGCAAAACGAACGAATTTATCGAAATTCGGACTTTTAAAGGGCAAACGGAAAAAGGGGATAAAAAAGGTACCAACAACACGGATGACACTACAATAATGAAATGTGTGTAATGGCATAAAAATTCGATCACAGCCCAAACAAACGTTTGGGCCTATAATCTTAAAATTCGGAACGGGCATTATTTTTATAGCATGAATGCGACCAAGAAAATATTTTAGCAATAGTCGTACTTTTTGTGGGTGAAATTGGGTAAAAAGGGATAAGAATGGTACATATCAAACAGACGTAGCTGGATTCATGAAATTCGGCGTGTACATCCCAGAAAATGCATAGAAACGCAAAATTAGGGAATTTTCGAATTCGTACTTTTAAAGGGTAGACGAGAAAAGGGGGATAAGAAAGGTACTAAAAACACGAATGAAGCTGCAATCATGAAGTTCGGTGTGTATACAGTGTAGATGAGTAATAACAAGGAATTTTCCGAAATTTATACTTTTAAGGGGTTAAACATTGTACCAGCACCCTGACCAAACGACTGGGCCTGGAATCTTGCATTACTACTCTTATAGCACCAATGCGTCCAAGAAAATATTTCTGGTAAAAAGGTATAAAAATAGTACCAATCAAACAGACAGAGCTGGAATCATTAAATTCGGCGGGTATATACCTCTTACTGCTTACAAACCCAAAATGAAGAAATTGATCGAAATTCATACTTTTAAAGGGTACACGGGAGAAGAGGGATAAAAAAGGTACCAACAACAAGGCTGACGCCACAATCATGTAAAAACATTTTTGCAAAATTCGTCATTTTTGGCGTTGAAGTTGGGCAAAAAGAAATTAAAATTATACAAATCAAACAGACGCAGCTGGAGTCATGACATTCATTCTCAAAATGCTTAGAAACGCAAAATGAAGAAAATTTTTCGAAATTCCTACTTTTTAAAGGTAAAAATTAAAAAAGGGAATAAAAAAAGGGAAAAGGGAATACTTCCATGGGAAACCGATCAATAATTTCATGTTAGGTTTGCGACTTCAATGAAAATGTGTACGTAGGTTCAGTTTGAGGTTATAACCAAGATTTAAGAAAAAAAAATTGTTTCAAATTCAAAATCGTGAAAGTTATGTCATTTTTAAAAATGTCAAGGCATTTTTTAAAGATCTCATATCTTTGGTTGTAATTAAGATAATCGAAAAATTCTTTTATTCGACTACAAAATTCGTACTTTTAAGGGGTAAAATGGCCCAAAAAGGGATAAACGTCGAACCTTCGTCCTGACTAAACGGCAGTAGCTATAAACATGAAATTCGGTGAGTTTCTTGCAATGACCATACAGACGAGCTACAAATAGGGATTTTTCGAAATTTGTACTTTTAAGGGAAGAGTGGGACAAAAAGGGATAAAAATGGTACCAACTAAAGTATTACAGCTAGATATGTGAAATTGGGTATGTAAATTCCTCTGGCCATATAGAAACGAAGTAAAATTAGATTTTTCGAAATTTGTATTTTTAGGGGGCGGGCGGGACAAAAAGGGATAAAAATGGTACCATCTAAAGTATTACAGCTAGAATCGTGAAATGTGGTATGTAAATTCCTCTGACCATACAGAAACGAAGTAAAATTGGGTTTTTTTTTGAAATTTTTACTTTTAAGGGAAGAGCGGGACAAAAGGGGATAAAAATGGTACCAACTACAGTATTACAGCTAGATACGTGAAATTTGGTATGTAAATTCCTCTGACCATATAGAAACGAAGTAAAATTGGATTTTTTTAATTTGTACTTTTAAGGGAAGAGTGAGACAAAAAGGGATAAAAATGGTACCAACTAAAGTATTACAGCTAGAATCGTGAAATTTGTTATGTGAATTCCTCTGACCATATAGAAACGAAGTCAAATTGGATTTTTTTGAAATTTGTATTTTTAGGGGGCGAGCGGGACAAAAAGGGATAAAAATGGTACCAACTAAAGTATTACAGCTAGAATCGTGAAATTTGGTATGTAAATTCCTCTGACCATATAGAAACGAAGTAAAATTGGAAGTTTTGAAATTTGTACTTTTAAGGGAAGAGCGGGACAAAAAGGGATAAAATTGGTACCAACTAAAGTATTACAGCTAGAATCGTGAAATTTGGTATGTAAATTCCTCTGACCATATAGAAACGAAGTAAAATTGGATTTTTTTGAAATTTGTACTTTTATGGGAAGAGCGGGACAAAAAGGGATAAAAATGGTACCATCTAAAGTATTACAGCTAAAATTGGATTTTTGAAATTTGTATTTTTATTTTTATTTGTACTTTTAAGGGGCTAGCGGTACAAAAAGGGATAAAAATGGTACCAACTAAAGTATTACAGCTAGATACGAAACAGCTAGATACGATATAGAATTTGGTATGTAAATTCCTCTGGCCATATAGAAACGAAGTAAAATTAGATTTTTCGAAATTTGTATTTTTAGGCGGCGAGCGGGACAAAAAGGGATAAAAATGTTACCATCTAAAGTATTACAGCTAGAATCGTGAAATTTGGTATGTAAATTCCTCTGACCATATAGAAACGAAGTAAAATTGGATTTTTTTTTGAAATTTTTACTTTTAATGGAAGAGCGGGACAAAAGTGGATAAAAATGGTACCAACTACAGTATTACAGCTAGATACGTGAAATTTGGTATGTAAATTCCTCTGACCATATAGAAACGAAGTAAAATTGGATTTTTTTGAAATTTGTACTTTTCAGGGAAGAGCGGGATAAAAAGGGATAAAAATGGTACCAACTAAAGTATTACAGCTAGAATCGTGAAATTTGGTATGTAAATTCCTCTGACCATGTAGAAGCGCAGTATAATTGGTGTAAACTGCGTGTAAAGCGTAATCTAAATGGAAATTTTCTTATAGGGGGTGAGCAACCAGGGATAAAAGTAGTACCAACTAATGTATTGGAGCTGTAGTCGTGAAATGTGGTGTGTAAGTTCCTCTGACAACGAGAAGAGCAAATCTAAACGAATTTTTCAAATTCTGTACTTATAAACAATGAGCGGGATAAAAATAGTACCAACTAAAATATTTCAGCTATAATCGTGAAATTTTGTGATTAAATTTCTCTGACAACGTAGACTTGCAACATAAATGGATTTCTCGAAATTTGTACTTTTAAGGGGCGAGCGGGACAAAAAGGGAACTTTAGTATTACAGGTAGAATCGTGATATTTAGTGTGTAAATTCCTCTGACCATATAGAAGCGCAGTAGTTTGATTTTTCGAAATTTGTACTTTTAAGGGGTGCGCGGGACGAAAAGGGATAAAAATGCTGTAAATCCATAAATGAATATCCTGAAAAACATATCTTTAATTTTCTTTATTTTGTTTTGTATTTGAGCTTAAGTTATTCTCTACAAAATATCAAAAATTCAGAGTGGGTGGCCATAGGTTATTTCATAAGCGTTATTTCATAAGCCCAAAAATTTTCATTTTCCACGTTTTTAGTTCGATTTATGTTTTTGGGGGCCCGTTGGAGAGGTATTTATCGCCATTTGCAATTTTACGAACTTCTTAACCCATTGAGGGACGCACATTTTTTCAAACGGCTCGTCTTTAATGGGTTAAATGTGAAATAACAACAGACACATGAAGTCATTTGCATCTTGAACACATTCTAGTCTTATGCAAAGCTAATTTTTGAAAAAAAAAAAATCTGAAATTTCGGTATTTCATTGGATAAATTGGAAGGAAAACTGCACATAAGCTGTTACAATACTTCCGTGCGACACGATTTCCCTCCTAAGAACAAGACTATATAGAACTGAAACATAGGTCACTAATAGCAAAACTGCATACTCAATTTTTTATTTCGTGTCCGTTTGTCCTTTTTAGAGGACTTTTATTTTCCAAAGGATATAGTTGTTTTAATAATTTAGTTTCGTACTTGTGCGTGCCATAGAATGGCGATATGGGCATCAACTGAAAGAGAATAATATTTTTTAGAAATACTTCAAACTTCATGTTTCTTTCTGTAGTATTTTAGCATTAACAACTATTTAAAATTTTCCCTTCGTCTATCCATTGAAAGAACAAAATTTCAGATTTTTTTAAAAAAGCTCTGCATAAGAGTAGAATATGTTTACGATGCAAATGACTCCATATGTCAGATGTTACTTCACATTTAAACAATTGGAAAAAATTTGCGACCCTCAATTGGTTCTTAAAATAGCAATCAATACCTCCCCAACTAGCCCCTAAAAACACAAGTCGAACTAAAAAGCGTAAATTTAGCGTATTTTTTAAAAAATGTTCTCAATACCTTTCTCATAGTGAACTCTTTTCAAGAAAAACATGTATTATAGAGGTTTTTTTCGAACACGCCCAGCTCACGAACGGACAATGATAAAAGCGAAATATTTTGGGAGAACCCGTAAAACAAGTGAATATTTTAGTCGGGAACATCGTCATCGACATTTGAATCGGGAACATCGACAACTTTTATTTTGAAGCGACTCTTATGTATATAGATATGAATGAAAAATTTTGGCCTTGTTGAAATAATGCAATACTACTGGAAAAACAGCCGGAATTTCTTAACCTATGGCCACCCCACTCTGATTTTTTGATATTTTGGAGAGAATAATATAAGCTAAAATACAAAACAAAATAAAGAAAATTAAAGATATGTTTTTCAGGATATTCAAGTGTTTTGTTTTTTTCAAATTTTGCGAGCATTTACATGCGATTTACCCTGAAATATCCGTACACCGCGTACGAAGTAGCGGGTAAAATAAAATAATAACAAAAAAATAATTAATTTATACCGAACCTTGAACTCACTAGACTTAAACGCCCGTTGTCCAGCACACAAAAGCCAAAATCGAGAATCCTATTACTATTGAGTTTATAGTTAATCACTCTAAATTAACTACTTCATGTATTTTTCATATCTACTCGTCTATCTAAACATAGTCTAATGAAACGACAAGCCACGAACGCGAACTGTGTTTGGCTAGTGCCAACATATTTAGGCAATCATCACAACGTTGACCAAAGTTCATTGAGAGGTAGTGATAACAGCTCGTAGCGAATGGCATTATCCTGGCCTGGTACTGATGCACTGTGTGGTGTGTGGTGTGGCGTGGAAATCATAGTTGCATCAAATAGCCCTGCCTAGACAGACACGATTATTCCATTCACATTGTGGTTCTTTATACCACCAACCAAACCACCCAACCACCCATCCTCCCTTTAGTAATACACTCTGCTTCCTCTTCACAAACACAACCACAATCGTGTTTTTTTTTTCGCCCGCCACTAAAACAATGCTCCCCTTGAATAAGTTTTGCTAAAGCTCAATATGTGCCAAATTTGTTTGTGATTTTTGGTTAAAAGGTTGCAAATAATTCAATTGTATGAAATTTAATAGCAAAAAAAAAAAGAAAAGTTTGTGGTAACAACAAAAAATCCAACCATCTGAGAGGCTTAAAATTGACCTATTTTCGAGGATGTTGGTGGATGTGGGCGGTGTGGTGAGATGTTACCAACAACGGATACACTGATGTGCCTATAATGGCATTCTGCAACACTCACATACATACGAGTACATAGGGATATGACAAACTTTTTCAATTCAATAATGGCTCTGGTTTTGTGGTTGTATCAACTGGATTACAATGCGGTTTAAAAAGGTGGTAGCAACTCAAATATAATGTAACTTTAATCGCTACCGAAAACAAGGATTCAATAGAATTTATTTCAATTTTCAAAACAATTGTTAGGGCAGACATGCTTCAAAAATGTAATTCAACTCTCAATCTCAATCAATTGAAATCGCAAAAATATAATATCAAATTGAGAAAAAACAAATTGAAATTGAGAAATGCAAATTGCAATTGAGAAAAAACAAATTGAAATTTAGAAATGTAAATTGAAATTGAGAAATGCAAATTGCAATTGAGAAAAAACAAATTGAAATTTAGAAATGTAAATTGAAATTGAGAATATGCAAAAATTGAGAAATTGAGAAAATGCAAATTAATTTCAATTTTAAAATCCGAAAATCAATTTGTTTATTCTCAATTTCAATTTTAATTTTCATTTCTGAATTTCAATTTGCATTTTCTCGATTTCAAATTTCATTTCTCGATTTCAACTTATATTTTATCAATTTCAACTGAAAATGGTGTAGAAGCAAAATGTTCTGTTTCCAAGAATGATGTGATTTTTGCACTCAAGGCCAGTAGAATGTTTATTTGTATACCCTCAAGTTACAAATATTTATCGGCTACCTCATAACGTCCTTTTAAGATTCTTAGATGGGTAGCCATGTCTGTCGTTCTGTCGCTTAGTCTGTCTGATAAAAGCATGTTGACCAAAACCGACTATTTTGATGTTTAACGAAGCCATCAAGATGAATTGGAGGTTTATTTTCATTATTGCAAATTATTCTGTTTGAAAAATCTAGTATTTTATCTAAAGCATAATTTATATACCCTCCACCTAAGGATGGGGGTAAATTCATACTGTTATTCTTGAAATATTTATCGGAGACCCCTATATAGAATATATATTGTGGGTCATGGTAAAATTCTAAGATGCTATAGCCATGTCCGTCTGTATGTCTATCTGTTGAGCTACGAGATTCAAAATTTCCATAAATGTGTCTAATGGTTGGAGATCGCTTGGGCTTGAAAATAGGCGAAATCGGTCCAGAGAGAAACATTTTCCCTAGCCAGGACTACAAATATCCCCTACTAATAATACTATTCTTAGAGTATTTAGTAGGGTATCTAATTGTGCGTACTTTTGGATTATTCGATTAATCGTTTATTCGAAAATACAAAATTTCCTATTAACCGATTAAAGTCGAAAGCTCTTATTCGAATATTCGATTAATCGAATAAAATTTCCTGTAAATTATTTAGATTTTGAAAGGCATATACAACACATACTCAAGTTTCCTCGTTTCATTTGAAAAAGCTGTTGGATTCCATTCTTTTCTTTTGTTTTCATGAAGTTCGATATCGAAAAATCTCTGTCGCTTCCTGATGAAGTCGGAGCAATGGAAAGAAGAGCATGCAATTAAGTTTTTGAGTTA
The DNA here is from genome assembly GCA_947397865.1 of Polietes domitor. Classification (NCBI taxonomy): domain Eukaryota; kingdom Metazoa; phylum Arthropoda; class Insecta; order Diptera; family Muscidae; genus Polietes; species Polietes domitor. The sequence continues at coordinate 175,232 of CANDYM010000458.1, forward strand.
TTCGATTCTAATTGTCGTTTTTATACACTCCACGAGAGTATTATGTCTTTGTGCATTTGTTTGTAACACCCAAAAGGAAGCGAGATAGACCCATTGAATCGATTTATCAATGTCCGTCTGTCCATCTATTCTTGTAATCAAAGTTCAGGTCGCAATTGCAGCCAGAACCAAACGAAACTTTGTACAACGAAGTTTTTCGGGATAAGGACGAACGCTATTTAATTTGAAAAAAAAATCGGTTCAGATTTAAATATATCCCCCATACGAATTTCACTCCCCATTTGACTCTTTTCACTCTAGATACCACATATTTCAACAGATTTTCTTCAAAATTGGCAAAACATCTTGTAATTCAACTAGAAACACCCATGGTGAAAATAGATAAGATCGGTTCAGATTTAGATATAGCCCCCATACAAATTGAATTGTAATAGAATATAAAGTGGAGTGTATCATAGAGTCGGCTCCGCCCGACTTTAGCCTTTCCTTACTTGTTTTTGCTGGAATTTGTACTATTTTTATTGTTTCGTTCAGTTCGGACAAAAAGTTAATTTCAGCGACAATATTTTCTCTTTTAGTGACAGGCTGAAATGTTATCAACTCCAAATAGACTTTTGTATACTGAGTTAGCAAAGTAAGAATTAATTTTCACAAAGTTTTAAAATTAAAAATTGAATGATTCCTTCCTAAAGAAAAATCATTTGTGCAATTATTTATTCTTTGCACAACATAACATTTCGAATATTCGATTACTCGGTAGGGATTAATCGAATTATTCTTTATTCGAAACTCGGCCATTTCTGATTATTCGAAGAAATATTTATACTAAATATTCGATTAATCGAACGCGTAACATAAAGATATTTTTCGAAATTTATAAATTTAGGGGGAAACGGGGCGAAAGGGGATAAAAATGGTACTACCGAACGGCCGTAGCTGGAATCATGAAATTCGGTATATACGTCCCTCAAAACAGAAAAAAAATCGTAAATTCTTACTTTTAGGGTTGTTATGGGAAAAAGGGATAAAAATGATACCAACCAAACGGCTATAGCTGTAGTCATGAAATTTGGTGTATGCGTCCCTCGGACTGCATAGACGCTTGGTACTTTTAGGGTTAAAATGGGAAAAACGGTTAAAATGGCGCCTAGAATAACGAAATTCTGTGTATACATGCTTCTGATTGCGTAGACACGTCAAATAAACAGATTTTTTGAAATTCGTACTTTTTGGGGCTAAGATGGAAAATAGAGATAAAAATAGTACCAACCAAATAAACTCAGTTAGAGTTATGAAATTCGGAAAAGACATTCAGTTAGAGGAAGACACAGAGGAAGACACGAAAAATAAAAGTTTTTTTTTCCAAATTCGTATTTTGAAGGGATACAATGGGTACAGAGGGAAAAAAATAGTACCAACTAAACGGTTACAGCTAGAATGATGAAATTCGGTTTGTATATCCCTCTAATTGAGTAGACACGTAAAATAAAGAGGTTTTAGAAAGTCGCACTTTTAAGGGGTAAAATGGGGAAAAGGGGATAAAAATGGTACCAACCAAATGACCGCAGCTAGAATCATGGAATTTGGTGTATACATTCATCATTATATACATATATATATACTTAATGTTACTGGACTTCCATGAAAATCGACAGCATCTGTGGAATGCAATTCATGGTGGAGCTTAACTCCGTTTTTATTTGATGTTGTTATGTTTTTATACACTCCACGAGAGTATTATGTCTTTGTGCATTTGTTTGTAACACCCAAAAGGACAGGAGATAGACCCATTGTTAATTATACCGATTGGCTTAGAATCACTTTCTGAGCCGATTTAGCAATGTCCGTCTGTCTGTCCGCCTGTCCATCTATTATTGTAATCACGGTACAGGTTGCAATTCTAGACAGAACCAAACGAAACTTTGCACAACGAAGTTTTTCGGGACAAGGACGAACGCTGTTTAATTTGGAGAAAATCGGTTCAGATTTAGATATAGCCCCAATACGAATTTCACTCCCGATTTGACCCTTTTCACCCTAGATACCACATATTTCAACAGATTTTCTTTAAAATTGGCAAAACATCTTATATTTCAACTCTAAACACCTGTTGTAAAAATGTGTTAGATCGGTTCAGATTTATATGTAGCTCTCATACAAATTTCGCTCCCAATTTGAATCTTTCCGCTCTAGAATCCACATATTTCAACAAATTTTCTTCAAAATTGGCAAAACATATATTTCAACTGGAAACACCTGTGGTAAAAATATTTTAGATCGGTTCAGATTTATATATAGCTACCATACACATTTCGTTCCCAATTTGAATTTTTCTGCTTTAGAATCCAAATATTTTAACAGATTTTCCTCTAAATTCGCAAAACACCTTATATTTCAACTGGAAATACTTGTGGTAAAAATGTGTTAGATCGGTTCAGATTTATATATAGCTTCCATACAAATTTCGTTCCCAATTTGAATTTTTCCGCTCTAGAATCCACATATTTTAAATAGGAACACTTATGGTGAAAATAAGTCAGATCGGTTCAGTTTTATATATAGCTCAAATACAAATTTCGCTCCCGATTTGACTTTTTCTGCTCTAGAAACCACGTATTTTAACAGATCTCTTCAAGTCTTGCAAAATATCTTATATTTCAACTAGAAACGCCCACGGTGAAAATGGGTCACTTCGGTTCAGATTTACCTATAGCTCTCATACAAATTTCGTTCCCCCAGAAACCGCTATTTTCAGAGAATTTCTTAAAATTGAGCATAACTCGTTATACTTCAACGAAAATAACTTATCGTGGAAGTTAGTCACTTCATTCCATGTTTGGATATAGCCTCGATACAAATA